>PITA01003302.1:0-108942 GCA_004023965.1 Spilogale gracilis
GGTTTTACTGGCATGACATTACACTATAAATTAATTTAGGAATGATTATAATAGGAATAACAAATTAAAACAAGCCTTAATACTGCTTACAATGGACAAAAGCTCTTCTATGTGCTTTCACATATTAACTCATTTAATTCTCAACAATAACCGTGGCCGATTTAATGATTGGCTCCATTTCATCACTTCTTCTGACATCAACAACTTTTTTATAGCCTCATTCTGGGAAGGATGTATTTCCCACCCCTTGACTTTGGGCTTAGTTATAAGATTTGCATTGGCCAGGGGGATGTAAACAGATAAACTGAGCCTTGATATGTGCTTACTTGGCTCAACTTGATCTCCCATGCTTCAACTATACCCTGAGAAGAATTTGTGTCCATCTCACTGATCCCAGGAGGTGACAGGAAACAGCTGGAACAGACCTGGCCCAGCAAATCCTCAAATCCATAAGAACATATTATCATTGCTTTAAGCCATTGAGTTTTGGGGTAAGTTGTTAAGCAGCATTGTTTGGTGATAGATAAATAACATGACACACTATGAAATAAGTATTATTATATCCTTATTTTACAGTTGAGAAAAATGAGGCAAAGAGTGGCTGAGTAACTTATCAGCTAGCAAGTGGGAAGTATGATTCCATGGTGCATCTTTTTGATCATCTTTATAACACTGAGTCCTTAGTTTGGAAAACAGTTTATTCAAAACTGTATATTCAAATATTTTCAACTATATATATATATATATATATTCTTCTTTATAAATACTTTGCACATGTCTCATCTAGTGTATTGATGTGATTTGATGATTATCAGTTTCTTTTTATAGATTTTGAGTTAAAACCCTGTTTTCTTTTCAAGCCCACTTTGTTCTTCAACACTTCAACACTATAGAGCTCTATCACCTCTACATTGGTAAATTCAGGAAAAGAAAAAAGCTTTAGTAAGTTATTTGCAGAGACCTTGTTCCAACGAATTAACACCTACGATGTGCCCCATCTCACTGTCCTCTTCACTCTTTACTGACCTTTCTCACTTCCTTGTGTGTTAGTTCTCTGGTTCTTAGCTATTTGATATTCTATTCTCTTATGATGTCCTTCTCTTGTTTTCTCTTTGTACAACCACCTGATGTAACTTAATTTAGGTTTCTTCACATGTAAAATGGTAACAATAGCATTTGTCTGCATAGATAGTGAAGAGCACTGAGATAGTTCATGAAAAACCACTTAGCATAGTGCTGGCACTATGCCATTACAGAGTAATATTCAGTAAAACTTCCTATCTTTGAAGTTGCATTTCTCTTGCTACTTCTTGGTTTCCCTATGGACCCTATTTAATCTTCCCTATCTTAAATAGTTCTGTCCTAGGCCCTTTTCTCACTTTTTATTCTCCAACTTCCCTGGGGAAATTTTACCCACCCTATCTAGATGTGGATATAATTTTCTCTCCTCCCTTGTTCTCTAACGTCCAGACCCATATACCCACCTATCAACAATACCCCTCTGCTGGGATGTTTCACATATCTTAAGTTCAACAACACCAGAGTAATTTTTTCCATTTAGTCCTCAAATCTGCTAGTCCTTTCATGATTTCTACCATTATAAATGGTACTACCATCCAGGAAATTTCCCCAGACCTGAAACTAGGGATATATTCCTCCTTCATTTTTATTCTCCAATCACCAACTTCTGTTGCTTTCACCACTATATCTTGCAAATTCATATGGTTTTTATTCTTATGATTTACATGATTCTTATAGTCTTTAAATCATATGATTTTTATAAATTCATACATTTAAAATTGGGATATGCTACTTTCGGGATGCCAGATCAAGCACTTACCCTTACTGAGTGGCCTTGACTCTATATTTGATGAGCCTAGTTGAGACCAGACACCAGAATATTTCATTCTGGGGAAGTCAGTACCTTAGACCTTTGGCTCATGCTACTGGGAGAACACTACAAATCATGCCAAAAGACATCACTATAGATGAGCTGGGCTTAGAATTTAGATTTTCCTTCCAGTCTCTCAGTGCCTCTGAATCCAGGAGTGCCTGCATGGGCTATTGACCCTGTCACTCACCCACTTAAGCTTTAATGCCTTTCCCTTCTTTTCTTGATCCTGGTGGGTTGGCTCTATCCCAACTTTAATTCATCCTGCCATCATATAGAAACTCACTGTTCAGCCTTCAGAAGTTCTGATCTAGATTTATCCACCCATTTTTCAGCTGTGTTTCCCATATTGTATTTGATAAATGGCACCAATCTCATCTATTAAGTAATCCTATCAAAACTTTTTGATGATTTGACTTCTCAATCAGTAGTTTCCAAAATTCTATACATACCAGAATCACCTGGAGACCTTTTCTTAATACAAACATTCCCAAACTGGATGTTTTGATTTTGGTCCTGCGGGGAACTTTCTAAAAGAAAAAAAAAAAAAAAAAGGAATCTGATGAGAAGCCGGGTTTAGAAATTGATATTCTAAACAAAAAATTGCTATACATATAATAAAGAATTTTACTTACAATTTAACCAGTAAGAACAGATTTTACAATCGTGGAAACTACCAGGTTTCCCCATTATAAAAATTCTGTTTAAGTGTGTGCTTTCACACATTTGCTGAATGAAAAGATCTCTTCTTTGACAGCTCAGATTTTCTGAGTTTCTAATGTCAAAAACCTTGTTACTTTTGGGTAGCTATGTTTATAGGCTGTTGAAAGTTTAGTGTCACTCACATTACTCAAATTGTTACAGCTTATTTCAACAGAGGCTTCCCAAGAAAGAGAAGTGATCTTTACTTAACAGTTACTAAATCAGCTACTTAACCACCCTAATCAGAGAGCTCTTATTTCTTGAGACAATGGTTCAAGGCAGCCTTTGTTCTGTAGTCTAATAAAGAGTTAATAATGATGAAAAAGGAGTTGATTATATAGAATGCATATCAAAATGACCCTACTATGACAAACGTCCTTTAGACTGTGCATGAATTTAAACTTGGTGACTATTCCTTCATTTTTAAGTACTTAAGGTACTTATAAACCCAAAAAGGCAGCAACTGAGTTTTAAATCTCTTTCATAGTCTATAAATCCCTGGAGTGACTATTTTTACAACTTTTTAAGCCTACATTTAATACTTAGCTGCAACTTTTAAGCATCTAATTACATGTTTGGTTGAAAATAAATGCCTATAGAAGAAAGGAAAACAGGGTAGCAGGCATGCTCTGTAACTATGCAAAAACAATAACAACAATAATTTATCTAGGTGTAACTAGAACTACCTATCAATAGTGAGCTACGGCATTTCTGCCCAGGCATACTGGGAGCTATGGGAAATGTTTTTATGGTAAGGATTAACATGTATGTTTCCAAGAAATACTGTACAACTCTCGATTTTAATGTTTGTCTGTGATTCTCTTACCTTCTCTATTTACTGATAGGCTCTTCATATCCACTCCTTCATTTCACCCTGGCATCCACTACCCATGATCTGTCCCCTAAAGAGCCTCAAGCCACACTGTGGTGCCTTACTCTGATCTCCCTCTCTGATGGTGACTTTTCTGACAATACATTCTATTAGTTCTTTTCTTTTTCCATTCTCCAGTCAAAGAAGGTCCTATACCGAGTTCCCGATTCCTTTGTCACTTGTTTTCCTCTTAAGTGATTAATTACTTCTTTTCTTAAAAAAAATTTTTATTTTTATTTCTTTTCAGTGTTCCAAGATTCATTGCCCATTCTCCACACCCAGTGCTCCGTGGAATAGGTGCCCTCAGTACCCACCACCAGGCTCTCCCATCCCCTCACCCCCTCCCTCCAAGTCCCTCAGTTTGTTTCTGAGTCCAAAGTCTCTATTGTTTCCTTTCTCTCCCTGAATTACCCTACTTCCCATTTACTTTCCTTCTCCTACTGTCTTCTATATTACCCCTTATGCACCACAAGTAAGTAAAACCATGTGATACTTGACTTTCTCTACTTGGCTTATTTCACTCGGCATAATCTCTTCCAATCCAGTCCATGTTGCTACAAAAGTTGGATATTCATCCTTTCTGATGGAGGCATAGTATTCCATTGTATATATGTACCACTTCTTCTTTATCCATTCATCTGTTGATGGGTACCGTGGCTCTTTCCACAGTTTGGCGATTGTGGCCATTGCTGCTATGAACATTGGGGTAAATATGGCCCTTCTTTTCACTACATCTGTATCTTTGGGGTAAATACCCAGTAGTGCAACTGCAGGGTCATATGGTAGCTCTATTTTTAATTTTTTAAGGAATCTCCACAGTGTTTTCCAAAGCGGCTGCACCAGCTTGCATTCCCACCAACAGTGTAAGAGAGTTCCCCTTTCTCCATAGCCTCTCCAACACTTGTTGTTTCCTGACTTGTTTATTTTGGCCATTCTGACTGGTGTAAGGTGGTATCTCAGTGTGGTTTTGATTTGAATTTCCCTGATAGCTAGTAACACTGAACATTTTTTCATGTGTCTGTTAGCCATGTGTATATCTTCTACGGAGAAGTGCCTCTTCATGTCTCTTGCCCATTTGTTGATGTGTTTATCTTCTTTTTGGATGTTGAGTTTGAGTAGCTCTTTATAGATCTTGGATACCAGCCCTTTGTCTGTAGTGTCATTTGCAAATATCTTCCCCATTCTGTGGGTTGCCTCTTTGTTTCGTTGACTGTTTCCTTTGCTGTACAGAGCTTTTTATTTTGATGAAGTCCCAAAAGTTCATTTTCGCTTTTACCTCCTTTGCCTTTGGAGACGTGTCTTGAAAGAAGTTGCTGTGGCCGATGTCAAAGAGGTTACTGCCTATGTTCTCTTCCAGGATTTTGATGGATTCCTGCCTCACGTTGAGGTCTTTCATCCATTTCGAGTTTGCCTTTGTGTGTGGTGTAAGAGAATGGTCTGGTTTCATTCTTCTATATGTACCTGTCCAATTTTCCCAGCACCATTTATTGAAGAGACTGTCTTTTCCAGTGGATATTTTTTCCTGCTTTGTCGAAGATGATTTGACCATAGATTTGTGGGTCCATATCTGGACTCTCTACTCTGTTCCATTGGTCTCTTCTTCTGTTTTTGTGCCAGTACCATGCTGTCTTGGTAATCACAGCTTTGTAATAAAGCCTGAAGTCAGGTAACAAGATGCCCCCAGCTTTGCTTTTCTTCTTCAGCAATTCCTTAGCGATTCGGGGTCTTTTTTTGTTCCATATAAATTTTTGGATTGTTTGTTCCAACGTTTTGTAGATGTTGGTGGAATTTTGATCAGAATGGCGTTGAAAGTCTAGATTGCTCTGGGCAGTATAGACATTTTGACAATGTTTATTCTTCCGATCCATGAGCATGGAATGGTCTTCCATATTTTTGTGTCTTCTTCAGTTTCTTTCATGAGTGTTCTGTAGTTCCTCGAGTACAGATCCTTGACTTCTTTGGTTAGGTTTATTCCTAAGTATCTTATGGTTTCTGGTGCTATAGTAAACAGAATCGATTCTCTGATCTCACTTTCTATTTTTGCATCGTTAGTGTATAAGAATGCAACTGATTTCTGTGTGTTGATTTTGTATCCTGCCACATTACTGAATTGTTGTATGAGTTCTAGTAGTTTGGGGGTAGAGTCTTTTTGGTTTTCCACATAGAGTATCATGTCATCTGCAAAGAGAGAGTGTGACTTCTTCTTTGCCAAGCTGAATACCTTTTATTTCTTTCTGTTGTCTGATTGCTGTTGCTAGGACTTCTAACACTATGTTGAACAGTAGTGGTGAGAGTGGGCATCCTTGCCTTGTTCCTGATCTCAGAGGGAAGGCTGTCAGTTTTTCCCCATTGAGAATGATATTCACTGTGGGTTTTTCATAGATAGATTTTATGAGGTTGAGAAATGTTCCCTCTATCCCTATACTTTGAAGAGTTTTGATCAGGAATGGGTGTTGTATTTTGTCAAATGCTTTTTCTGCATCAATTGAGAGTACCATATGGTTCTTCTCTCTTCTCTTATTGATTTGTTCTATCATGTTGATTGATTTGCAAGTGTTGAACCACCCTTGCATCCCTGGGATAATTACTTCTTTTTAAACTTTTAACAAATGCCCCTCTCCCAGAAGATGATGTAGTCATAGCATAGTTCTTTAACTTAAGGAATATTGCTGTAGAAATTTCACACTGTGGCAGTTGTGTGATTCTAGTCTTTTCTCCCTCAAATCTCTTCCTAATAATGTCCTGGGATATCTTTTCCTATATTTTCATTATGTCTTGCCCTCATCAAAAAAACTTTAATAGACCTTTCAAATTTTTAGGAACTGAAGCCACTGATTTATTGTCTCTATATCTATAAACCCATCCCAGAAAGGACCTTAATGTCATTTACCTAAGTATTTTTCATGTTCTGTTTTTCTCAAAGGACCTCATCACTTCTAATGCCCTCAAATCAAGCTCCAGCCTTTTATACCTTTTCAAAGCTTTTCAACATCTGGTGTGTGATCTGAACTTCTTAACATCATATACCATACTATACCTGTCAAAATGTATCACAGCCAGTTGGTTTTCTCTTTCCTTTTACCTGAAATGGCCTTCTTTTAACTTCCTTTCTTCTTTCCCAAATTTTGAGTGTCATTTAAGGCATAGATTTAGTCCCCCCTCTTGATTAGGTCTCACCTGAATAATCGGTCCACACTAATTTCATCTCTAAGCAATTCTATTTCCTCTCTCTCATTACTGAATCAAATAGTACCTTTAATTTTTATAAATGCCATTCCATGACTGTGTAATGTGACTATATCTAAGCCAAAAGAAACTTATGGTGGTGTTCTGTAAGTGAACTGATGCCCAAACACCAAAAATGCTGGCTCTAAAGTCAGGAAAAAACAGCTACGTTATAGAGGGTCATTAGCCTGGGATTTCCTGAGGATGCAAAAACTACTGCTTAGAGTGCATGAAGTCCAATCCTGTAATGAGAAATGTGAAGTTTATGTGCATATAATACCAGTGTATATGCAATAAAGCATAGGGCATTCAACGGCCTCTGATTTCATTCTCAAGGTATTCCTTGTGGATGTGGGAATAACCATTACCCATTTCCCATTTTGGCTAGGGCACCAAACCAATGGGTTTTCCCTTTGAGTCACATCTCATTTGGTCTGCCATAGCATGACTATTCTTGTTTCTTGGCTCTTACTACTAATTGCAAATAGTTCTTAGTCTCCCTTAATAGTAGTAATGTTTACTCCAGGAACAGCATTTTTAGGGCCAAATTTCTGCCCTTCTATCCTGAATGTGGAGAGCATGCATGCCTTGTATGAAGATCAGAATTCTCTTAACTCTGCCAGCCGTGTTCTCTCTGTGCTGTGTGGATAGAAAAGATCTTAAGGTCCACTTGTGGGAAGATTATCTTTTGAAAAACATGGGTTTTGAAGACAGATATATTTGCAAGACTAAGTTTCCTCTAAAAGGGGGATAACAGCTTTTCCTCAGCTGCTGCTAAGGTGCTCTGTTCTTCTGCAGAAGCTAAGGCCAGGGTAGGGTGAGGCCTTCACTTCATCCTGTGACTAGCTTCTTGCCAGGTAGCATCCACTCAACCTCATCTGCGCTATGGCTTCCATCTGAGAGCTTGCCTACTTCTACTCAGCCCTCATCCTCAACAATGATGAGGTGATGGCTACAGAGGGTACAAGCAGTGGGTGTAAATGTTGAACCTTTCTGACTAGGCTTGTATGCAAAGACTCTGGCCTACGTAAACATCAGGAGCCTCATCTGCAAGGTAGGGCCTGATGGACCTGTCCCAGTAGCTGGTCACCAGTAGAAGGTCCTGCTCCCTCCACCACTGCTGCCCCAGCTGAGAAGAAAGTGGAAGCAAAGACAGAAGAATTAGAGGAGTCTGATGGTGACATGAACTTTGGTATTTTTGACTAAACTTCTTCTGTAATCTGTTCAATAAAAACACGAACTATTAAAAAAGAAGGGGGGCTGGATATCAAACAAAATAAAATCTCCCTCAGTTTAAAGGTTACTTCCCTGCACCACCTCACCCACTAACCACACCCAGTCTAATTCAGATTTCCTTGTTTTAAAATTTCTTTTAAATTTGTTCCTTTCTTCAGAATACTGCAGAATAGTAGACAGCCTTTGGACTTTGGGGATGATTCATTGATCAGCATATCTCTTCCCATCCCTGTAAGTTCCACAAGAGCAAACAGTATGCCTGATTTAGTTAACCATTACTTTCCCAGCTCCTCAGATATTTGTTGAATGGAAGGATACCTCATAAGATTGGTAGAGAAAGGAAAGCAATAAAGTATGTAAAACACTATATAAACACTATAAGGCATATGTGTGTGTATATTTATGTGTATATATGATATATAATCAGTATACAGAGCACTATGGCTACTGCATGGTATGTCATAAATGTTAACATCATTATTATTTACTCTGGATTGAAATCCAAACTGAAAAGTGCCGTCTTTTGTGCAGAGCAACAGGGATACTTCTTGTGTTACGTCATTGACTATCCCCAACTAAAGGCATCCAATCCATCTGGATGTCTGTTGACACTCAAGCACCTTGTTAGGCCTACAAAGTTGGGAGCCTTACCTTGTGCTTTCTAATCTCCCTATATTCAGTTCAGTCATTACATATTTGGTAATTTACCTTAGAGAACTGTTAAGATCATATTTCCAAAAAGGACTTCTAACACTGCTCATCTCTCTACAGACTAATCATAATGGCCTCAGGGAAGAAAATAAATTGGTAGAAGCCTACACACTTTAGCAAAATTAACTGTACAGAGTCCAATGTAAGTTTTCATTTTACAAACATTTTGCCTAGAAATTAAATAGGAACTTTAGCAACAAAAAGGAATTAAAAATAAATGGCTAAGTGAACCCTAGATTTATGCTTGAGAAATTGGGAGAATCTGGCTTTTTTTTTTTTTTTAAGATTTTATTTATTTATTTGACAGAGAGAAACACAGAGAGATAGGGAACACAAGCAGGGGGAGTGAGAGAGGGAGAAGCAGGCTTCCCACAGAGCAGAGCAGGGAGCCGGATGTGGGGCTCGATTGGGGGTCTCCGGGATCATGACCTGAGCCGAAGGGAGTCGCTTAACCTACTGAGCCACCCAGGCGCCCCAAAATCTGGCTTTTTATGTGCCAGCCCATAAATAAATAACTTGAACACCTTTTGGGAAAGAAAAACATGTCTCAGTGGCTCTTCGCCCTGACTGCCACCTCTATAGGTACCACAAACCCTTTTCCTGACTGAGCAGGGCTTTAAAAACCTGTGATTCTAGTAAACACAGTCATGTCTTCCTAGTCAGGACAAGCTTTTACAATAGTTTCACATCACATAGTTAAAAAAAAAAAGTGATGAAGTTCCTGGAACTATTAGATGGGAAACCGTTTCTTTACTGAAGGAGTGCAGACTGGGCTTTCAGTTTTTCAGAATGAAATGTGTAACTCCTCCTTGCCCTACATTCTTGGCTGGAGACGCCCTGTGGGTAAGTCTGGGGAGAGGTAAGAATGAGGGGACAATTTCAATATCCTCATGTAGGAAGAAGCTCATGAGGAAGTCAGGCTTTCAAGGCCAGCAACAGGGAAAGGAAAGGAAAGGAAAGGACACTTAAAAACTTGTAGTCGCGACTGTTAAAAAAAAAAAGGTGGGGAGGGGATAAAAGGAGTAGGGAAAATGGAGGGAGTGGTGCAGGGAAGAGACTAGTAAAGGAAAACTAGGAGAGGAAGAAAGAGTATGCTATGCAGTTTGTTGTTTCTCCTGCTCTTGGTCTCTCACTCCCTCCAGAAGCTAGAAAAAGTTTGCAAGCGCAGCATTCAAGATGGGCGAGAGTGCTCATTTACCGACCCACGAAAAAAAGCGCCCGCTTCACCCCTCCCAATCCGGACCGCCGCCGTGTCCCCCCTCTTGGGTTGATGGAGGGCAGCCGGCGAAACCCAGAGAGGAGTTAGCCCTGGCGCCCCCTTACTCCTCCCCCCCCCCATCCCGCAGGGTTCGAGGAGAGGCACGCTGCTTTCTCTCTGTCCCGCAAAGCCTCCCCTCCCTTCTCCCGGAAAGGAAAAAGGAAAGAACGAACCTCTAAACCAACCTTACCCCTCCCCCTCTTCCTGGAGGCGCTAAAGCAGAAAGTACCGTGCAGTGATTCACTGGACAGAAAAGAGGGAGGAGGCGGCAAAGAACGCCCAGTGCCAAAGCTAAGTAAGTTAGCTGACAAAACGCACACCTCTTTCAGCGCCTCGGCGGGTGACCAACTCCGCGGAGACCAAGTGGGTTCGGCGTGGACCGGCCACCGGGGCGGGGACCCCGCTTCGCTCCCCCACGCGCTCCAGCGGCCCCGGAGGACTCGGTGCCCGAAGTCCCGGCACTAAAAGGGTGGTTCGCCGTGGAAAGAAATCAGGAAACTGGGCTTTTTTCCTCACTTCGCCGCCTAGTGTCGGGGATATTGGCGAACTCCCTGGAGAGGACCGGGAGAAATAGCCCTGGAAAAGTGGAGAAACTGGTCAGGGAGTCGGTCCACTTCAGGGAGCAGTTTATGGGCTCGAGTGCGAGCGAGGCGTGGCGGCTCCACTTCCAGTGTTTTCCAGGTGAGGGGACCGCCGGCCTGCCGATCCCGCCGCCCCCCGCGCGCGCCCGCAAGCACCGCGCTCCTCAGCGTCCAGGGCGCTCTGGGCAGAAGAAGCCCCTACAGAAGGTGAGTCTCAATCCCTTACTAGACTTTTTCAACCGAGAAGTTTTGGGTGGAATCGTTAACTTTTTTTTTTTTTTTTTTTTCCTGGAAGCCTCTCAGGGGAACGAGGAGGAGAAAGTGAAATTCGGAGGAGAGACTCCTTGTTTTACCGACTCACCACTTCTAGAAGGCTGAAGTTGTTGGATGTGGTGACAGCTGAGAGGGGCGCAGGACTTCTTTCCAGGAGGAGACGATCCATCGCCTGTTGGGTCTACCCCTCCCGCGTGCATGTGTGCGTCGGCGGTGGCACGCGGTGCGTGGTTCTGCGAGTGGAGTCTCAGCCTAGACCCAAGTGAATGGCCCCCAGGGGCTGTGCGGGGCCTCCGCCTCCGCTGCCTCCACAAGCCTGGATCTGGCCGGGAAAGATACTAGCCATGGGGGCGTTGGCAGCCGTCTGGGTCCTCAGCCTTCTCACCTATGGTTACCTGTCCTGGGGCCAGGGCTTGGAGGAGGAGGAGGAAGGGACCTTTCAAGCTCACTCTGGAGAGAGACCAGAGCCCAGTACGACTGCCACTTCTCAACCCCATCTCATTTTCATTCTAGCGGATGATCAGGGATTTAGAGATGTGGGTTACCATGGCTCAGAGATCAAGACTCCCACTCTTGACAAGCTCGCTGCTGAAGGAGTTAAACTGGAGAACTACTATGTCCAGCCTATTTGCACACCGTCCAGGAGTCAGTTTATTACTGGAAAGTAAGTGTTACCACTTCGTATATTTATTCCTTGGAGAAATCTTATGCATTTAATTAGAACCCAGCTCCTAACTTAAAGGAGTAACAGAAAATATGGGGAACGAGTGAATGAATGAAATGTGGTATTGAGTTATGGTGAGTATTAAATTGGACGCCCTGTTAATGATCTTGAACATCTCCTCTCTAGTGTAGTATCATTTTGCTTAATCTCAGAGCCTGCTGTAAAGTGCCCTCCAAGTTTTTAAATGAGATTAGGACTTGTAAAGTCTCACCTACCAACCACATGTCCCCAGAAGTTGTCTCCTTTTCCAAATCTATTTTGTCTTTTGAGCATGCTCAGATTTGTTTCAGGTGTCAAAACAGAATTCACAATCGCCATTACTGATAAGGAAGACAGATCAAAAATTTCCTGCAACTTAGTTTATTCTAAAAGTCTAGAATTGAATAGTCAAAGTCATAGGTTCTCACGGACATAAAAGAGGCTAAGGAAACAGATGGAAAGCAAAGTAAAATCAGTGTACAAATGACTCTCTTTGGGCCTTTTATCTAATTGGTCAATAAAGAAGGCCATGTGTGATTACCAAGGCAATTTTCAAAATGCGAGGAAATTCAATGATGAATGTTCAACAGGAGTCAAATTCCATCTAAAGTTTTCTACTGCTCTTCATATTTCTGGGAATTTTCTGGTTAACTCCAAGAAAAATCAGATTATTTGGCTGTTTAAGTAAAACATTTTTAATGTGTTGCTTTGCTAAATAGCTAAAGCTTTTACTTAAGGCATTCACTCATTTTCATAGTTTATTCTATCCTATTAGAATATAAGTTACTGTTACTGATTTGGATGTTCAAAGTCAGCCTGTGCAACAGAGATAGTCTAGGAGGTCTGGAGGTCAAGCTACCAGTGGACAGAGGTAGAAGAGAAGCCTTAGTGGTTCAGTATATGTCTCCTGTGATTTCAGTCTCAGGGAACCCTGCTTCAGTGAAGTTGTTCTTGGACTTGGATCCTCTTAAAGTAGCCAGTATCCATTGGAAAAATAAAGATTATTTTGTAAGAATCTCTGTCTTGCAAAGACTTTTGCCTACAGCATGATTTCCACTGCTTAGCAAACTGTCAGAACGTAGCATCACTGCCAGAAAAGAAAAGGAAAAAAAAAATCCCATCCTTTCCTTTCTTGAGAATGCGAGATTTGAAAAAAAGGCTCACTGTACTTCAGAGTCATTTTAAAGGTTATTTGTGGTATCAGAAAGTCAAGGGTGTTTGACATTTATAAAGGAGTGGATTTTTGGCTGGAAAATAAGTCCATCTGATGGCCTGCAGGTCAAGTTCTTTATGTCTAATGCCAATCACTCTTATATCTGGCTTATGAAATAAATGTGTCATAAAATCTTGCTGAATCTCTTCAACTAATTTGGAGAATTTAGATTTACTGAAATAGCCAGTGTAGTTGAATATATATACGTGAATTATATGAATTTTATCTTTCACAATAGAACATATGCTTTAAGGCTTTTCATCAAATAGAACATTTAATTCCTAAACATTATCTTGCACTAATAAAATATGTCTTATCTTTTAATCTTTATGTTTACTTAATGACACGAAACGGAAATGAAACTAGAAATAATTCCTAGCTTTTTTCTCTTTTTTAAGTTGAATATGATATACAATGTTGCATTTGTTTTAGGCATACAACATATTGATTCAACAACTCTATACGTTATGCTATGCTCAACAGAAGGTAGCTAATTTTTCTCTTTTATCAAAGATTGACTCTCGTTCTTTCAGTGCAGTTGAACATCTAATGAAAAGATTTATTCTCCTATTAAAATTTTCTATTCAGTGAGACAATCTGTGTAACTGGTTATTATTATTATTATTATTATTATTATCATTATTTATTTGACAGAGAGGGAGAGAGATCACAAGTAGGCAAAGAGACAGGCAGAGAGAGAAGGGGAAGCAGGCTCCCTGCTAAGCAGAGAGCCCGATGTGAGACTCGATCCCAGGACCCTGAGATCATGACCTGAGCCAAAGGCAGAGGCTTAACCCTCTGAGCTACCCAGGTGCCCCTGTGTAACTGTTTTATAGACAAAAAGTTTAAATAGATAATGTACTTGATTTAAATTTTTACTTGACTTAAAGAGTTGAAGATATTTTCATTTGTAGTTCTCTTTTTAGACTGTTCTCTATTTAAACACAAATATAAGAAAGAAAGCAGCAACAGAAACCTAGTTGTGGGTTTAATATTAATAGTGCAGAGCCCAGGGATTATGGGCATTTGTCCTCTCCAGGAGCACATGTGTATACTCTCTGGATCTTCTAAAGTAAAACAAAACAAAAACAAAAAGCAATAAAAACCTAACTGTTCTTAATTATTTTAGGTGAAAACTGTGTTATGTAAAATATAAGAGGATTCAAATCTTTCTAAAAAAGTTAAAATGATTAAATCTGAGGCTACTTTTAATACTATTAATAAATCAAACCTCCTTTTATGTTTTGTTGAAGTTCAAAATGTAAAAATCTATTCCCCTATACTGCATAAATGTGTGACAAATTCCAGATCGCTTTAATAATTTATATCATACCTGTCTAGTAATATTAAATACCAGTTAGACTGTCAGTAAGCATTTACTATGTGTAGATCCCTGTATTGGAGCTCTGAGAAGCAAGTAGGAGGCAAGCCTTAATCTCTGGATAGTGGTCTTCAAATTTAAATCTATGAAAATAAATGCTCAAAAGGCTAGTTAAGATGCAGATTTCCATGCCCAACTAGCAATTTAGCTTCAATAGGTCTGAGATTGAGCCCAGAAATTAATAATGATTTAATGAACACTTCAGGTTATTCTGATGTTAACAATATCAATACAAATTAAGGGTGTTATTATTATAATGGGTGCTAACATCCATTGTTTGAGGATAATGTATTTTTCATTTAATCTTTATAACACCCTATGAGACAATTGCTGTTGTTATCTTCATTTTATATAGTTATGGAAAAAAATAGCAAGAGAGGTAGTAATGCAGGGTTCTGTACATGGGACTTTGAGAAACAGCATTGTATCTGTTCAGAGTTGGTCTGGTGATAAAAAAATTTGATTGAAAAAGTGGCTGTCTATGTTTGATTTATTTCAAAGTAATTTTCTCACCTTTTGTTTTTCACAGTTTTACAAATAAAGACAGGGATAAATGACATCATTTTTCTTCTTTTTTTAAAAAGATTTTATTTATTCATTTGAGAGAGAGAGTGAGAGCACAAGCAGAGAGGAGGGGAAGAGGGAGAGAAAGAAGCAGGCAAGACCCTGAGATCATGACCTGAGCCAAAGGCCATCACCTAACCAACTGAGCTACCCAGGCGCCCCATGACATCATTTTTTCTTAAAAGAATATAATGAAGGCTTCAGAAAGAGAATTAAAAGTTTTACAAAATTTATGGGTGGCTCAGTCCATTAAGACTCTGATTCTTTGTTTTGGCTCTGTGCAGAGTCTGCTTGAAGATTTTGTCTCTCCCTCTACCTTTCTCCCTTCTGCTGAGTGCTCTCTTTCTCTCTCTCTCAAATAAATAACTAAAATCTTAAAAAAAAAAGTTTTACAAAATTTATACATGCATTTTATGCAAACTTTAGGAAAAATTGGTAATCTGAACTAAATTTATATCTTTGGCAATAATTTTGTTTTTTATTTTTACTATTTTGTTATTAATTTTTCTACTTGCAATTCCATGATGATCATTTTTATAAAAGCAAAGATAACTCAAATGTGTCTTTGTAATAGGATATTTGATAAATTCATTTCATGATAAAATAACTCCTGCTTCTTGTCAAGGGTAGT
Organism: Spilogale gracilis; assembly: GCA_004023965.1. Lineage (NCBI taxonomy): Eukaryota > Metazoa > Chordata > Mammalia > Carnivora > Mephitidae > Spilogale > Spilogale gracilis. The sequence continues at coordinate 15,241 of PITA01003302.1, forward strand.
CACTTTCTCAATTTCTAACACCTCAGTTTACTTTTTGCCTTGTGTTTGAATTGTATCTTAGTGGAATTATAGTGGAATCATGTATCTTAGTGGAATCATGTCTTCCTTCTTTCTCTTAAAATTATGTTTATAAAACTTTTCCATGTTGCTGCCCATAATTCATTCATCCTCATTACTGAACCGTGTCTTTTTGTATAAATGTACAACAATTTGTTCATCCATTCTAATGTTGGCAAACAAGTTGGTTTCCAGTGTTGAGCCATTATGAATAGTGCTGCCATGAACATATTTGTATGTGTTTGTTGGTGAACATATATATGTTTCTTTGGGATGTCTATCAAGAACTTGGATTGCTGGGTTATGGGAATTTGTATACTCATTTTCTGTAGATACTGCCAACAGTTTCCCAAAGTGGTTCCACCAGTTTACAGTCTTACCAATTCACACTCTTAGCAGTGTAAGGAGATTTCTATTTATTTCACATCTTTGTCATCATTTGATACTTTTTTTTTTTTCAGTTTAGTCATTCTGGTTGTTACACACACTAGTATACCATTATGGCTTAAATTTTCATTTCTTTGGTGACTAATGAAGTTGAGCATCTTTTTATATTTTTTAAATTTTCCCTTTTAAGAAGTATTTGTTTAAGTCTTTGTCTATTTTCTCATTAGGTACTTGCTCTTCCTTGTTGATTTGTGATAGTTATTTATATATTCTGTTTCTTTGTCAGAAATTCATACTGCAGATGTCTTCTTCCACTCCATGGCTTACTTTTTCACTCTTCATAATGTTTTTGATGAACAGAAGTTTTTAATTCTATTATAGCCTAATTAATAATCTTTTTCTTTTTATGACCTATTTAAGGTATCTTTGACTAAATCAAGATCATGATTTGATCTTTTTTTTCTAAAAGTTTTATTGTTTTATTTTTATATTTAAAGCTATAATTCACCTGAAATTAACTTTCTGTTATGGTATAAGTCAGGGTTTAAGATTATGTTTTCCCATGTGTATCTACATTTGACCCACACTATTTATTAAAAAGGCCATATTTTCTCCACTACATTGCAATGTCCCTTTTCCATAAATCAGAAAAATGTAGGTGTTTGAGTCTATTTATGGACTCTATTCTGTTCCATTAGTCTCTTTGTCTATCCTTGTGCCAATACCACATTCTTAACTATTATTTCTGGAATGTAAGTTCTCTGAATTGTTCTCCTTCAAAATTGTCTTAGTTCTTCTTTAATATTAAAGAAGGGAAAATATGAATGTACAAATGCAAATAGGTTGGGAGATTTGTTTTGGAACATAGAGCAGTTATTTTCTCAATTATTCTACTCTCTAAGTGAAATAACAAATGAGGTCATTAGCTGAGAATAAAGATCTGGAGGTTTAAAGACAGAAATAGAAAATATTCTTCCAAGAAAATGAGAAGGTGAATTAAGTCGAGAAATGCTGTACAAATACAAGAGCACTGAACTGATCCCACTTGAGATTTATGGTCATAAATTTAAACAGAGATCGGTCATCATTTGTTTGTTTTTCTCATTTCATGGCCCAGTGCTGATGTGCAGAAGAAGTGCCATTGCAGAGGTAGATTTAACTAGATTTGGGACTTTGGCAAATGAATGAAGTGGGATCTAAATTAGCAAGGAAGTGGGATCTAAATTAGCAAGGAAAAGAAGACAATGAGGGTTAATGTTCTCTAAGAAATCACCAGGTCAATTAATTGACTATCTAAGTGGGGTTGAAGTGAGGATACTATAATAAACTTGAGAAACTAGATATGTATTGGTAGTTGGAGAATTGTATGCATGGGATAAAAAAAGTATGAGTAGTATAGTTTTGGGAAATGACAGAGGAATGGATGCTAAGGTGAAGTGGGAGAAAACATCTTTGGAAATAAGCAAGGCATGGTTTTAGAAGGGCAAGGTATTGGATATATAACTTCATGGGATATTGAAATCATTAACAAGAATGAGAGAAGTAGTATTCAAGAGGATGGTGAACCAGGTGCTGGAATCATTTATGCCTGAGAGGTAAGGCTCAGGGCCTGGAACTGGGTGGGAAAAGGATTCAAATAAGAAAGATAGTCTATAATCTTTTACCTTGCTTTTCGAAGGAGTTGAGCTTTTAAAAGAAGACAAGAGCCAAAATTGTCTGAAAGTGCGAATGAGGAACTAGGAGGACATTCATCCCTCCTTCAGGCCCTGTAATAATTGGGATATGGGTAAAAGAACAACCCCAAGTTGAGAGGATGTCAGGAATACCCAGCAATCAACTGAAGCAAGAAGGTAGAAAGTTGAGGAAAGAAGGGAGGTCATAGTAATTTTTGCTAATATCAGACTTTCAGTAACAGAAGTCTTCTTGGCAAAGGTTAGGGAGTTAGGAGTGGGGAGGGATTGGTTGAATTGGAGTAGAGATATACAGAGGTATATAGAGATTAGAACCTGAATGAAAGATGATACAATGGGAAGACTGGAGTTATAGCAAAAACACAAATGAGCAGTGCTGAAAGGGATGGTAAGATTTTGTCTACATGATCTCCTAGGAAATAAGTGTTCAGTTTTAATATTAGTCTCATTCTAGAAATTGATCGAGCTCCTGACCCTTCATCACCAGCTACTGTGGCCATACTGTGTAGTAGTCAGGCACAGCAGTCAGGAGCTGGGAGGGCCTCATGTGGTCCAGGAAGATAGGATCCATGTAGGCCCCCTCTGTAGACTGTAGTGGGCTGTACAGGCAGGGAAACATGTCTCTTGGGAGTTTACAAAGTATTGTTTCTAGATGTGAGATTATTAATCAACAATTACACTAGTATTGAAAACCCTGAAAAAGTGATTGAATTCTTTCTGCCACTCTCACTGGAGAAAGATTCACAGAAGCTAAGGAGAGTAGGGTTTGATTATTCCATTTTGTAGGCATGTGGGTACACAAACACATTCCCCTCCACTTCTATTGTAAACATAATATCAAAAGTCATGCATGCTTTCTCTTCCATCCACTTCTTTTATCCAACACCTCGTTTTAAGTTGTGTTTTACATACTGAGAGTGTACAATAAATTTCAGTTGTTAAGAGTTCACTGCTTACATTTGTAAATATTTAGTTAATGCATAAACATCTAGAGAAATGTTTATGGTTAGAAGTTTAGAAGAAACAGAATTTTTTTCCAAGGCTCACTTTGGCTTTGGAAAATAAAGGACTGTAACAACAAATGAAAGGGGTAGCTTTAAAACCTCACATATCCATTTCAAAAAGAACAGCTCAATGGAGGAGACCATTCAACAAATAGCTGCCTCTTCCTGTTTGACCTCATGGGTTTTTCTGACAGCAGAATCATGGTCAAGTAAGCTATTGGCACACTCTTGTGATCAAAGTCCCTAATTTTAAATGAGTCTTTTAAAAAAGATTCCCTTTGAAATGAATCTCTATTCAGGTAATCCTGGGTGAATTTCCTGCGCGGCTGTTCTGAAAGGTGGACATTTTTTCCCAGGTGTGTAGAGTTGAGAACATTTTGTTTCATCCAAATGACCTCTCCCAGAGAGCAAAGGTGAGAGAATCGAAAGACTTCGAGCTCCTTCTTCTAATATGAGCTCAGTATGAAAGCTTCTTTTATTTCAAAGTTTGGTTTCATTCAGATTTTTTCCTACAGCAATATTCCAGAATTAATTTCACTATAATCTTTTTCTGTATTTTACTTTGATATAATTAGAGTGTGTTGCAACGTTCTTTTATCATTCTAAATCGTAAATATTCCCAGTAGTGTTACCTCTTAAGATATCCATTCCCTTGTGTGCTCTATTGCAAAAAAAGACTTTTTCCTCTAGTCATTTACTCCCTCTCTCTTCTGATTCACCCAGCATATTTGTTTTATGGAACCATGACTCTCATTACATCACCAGCCTCAGCAAACACCCTCTTTGGTTTGCCTTGACTACCACTTAATGGGACCAGAAATTAATTTTTACTGACAACCTTATTGTACCAGTCACTCTCCAAATATCCTCTCATTTGATCTTCACACCCACCCTGAAGGTAAAATATTTTTATTATTTTGAAAAACAGTTATGAAATATTTAACAGATGTCTTCCTTTCATGGATGATATATGAAAGTTTTAGAGAAGTTATATAAGCTGTTCACAGTCACACAGCTTCTAAGAAACAGCCTGTATTTGAACCTAGACTTGTGTAGCTTCAACAAGACTCTTGCTGTTTTTATCACCTCATTCTGCCCGATGTGAAAATTGTAAGCATCTTATTCTAGTTTTAAAACAGTTTTTAGCCTTATTTTCCTGTGTCAAGCTTCACACTCTCCTCCAGCAAAAAGGATGATTCACTGTTTCTTGAACATATTCCATACTTCACTTTCTTCTTTCTTTTGCACATACTGTTTCAACTCCTTGGAATTCATGCCCTCTTTTTGCCCAAATGCCAGCCACTCAGATTCACCTAAAAAACTACCTTTCCTGTACAGTTTCCATGATTCCTTAGCCAGAAATAATTTATTCCAGTGGTGACCTTTCATAATCCTTTCTATTACTGTCTTATTACACATGATTTCCACCTCATTCATAGTTGTTACTGAACCTCGTACCTCTAATTTATAATCTCCATAAATCTCACAGTGCTTTGTGCTAATAGGCACTAAGTATATATTTGAAGAATGAATGAATGGATAGATGAATAAATGACTATTTCCCTCTGGCAGGCAACATGATAGAGCAGAAGTAGCATAGAATTTATAGTGAGGAAATGTGAATTACAGTGCTGATCCAATGTACAAATTCCTGACTGACCTTGAATAAGTAGTTTAATCTCTCTAGGACTCCATGGTTTCACCTGTAAAATAGGAATAATGTTATTACTAATATTGCCAACCTTACATTGATCAATTGAGGTAATATATGAAAACAGTGGAAAACTTCTAAGTATTATAAAGCTTTTAAGTAAAAATTATTTTTAATTTTGATGTTCAGCTCTGTAATTTTTAAGCATATACAAACTTTAAAGAAATAGCTTGTTCTTTTTAAAAGTTTTCTGTCATATAGTCATATCTCTTTTCCAGTTTCAGACTATCAGTGCAAAGAGTTAAAATCAAATCTCAGGTGTTTTAATTTCAATACAGAAATTTTCTTCACATGATATTGCTAGTTCTGAGATGCTTGGAAAGGTGATTAGGGGCATATATATTTCTTTTAATTTCTGCACTTGGAGATTGTGTGTGTTGTCATCATCATGCTTGGCAGAATCTGATGGAACCCTGCTAAGCTTGTGACAATGAAGGCAGATGCATATTTAAACAATAACATTGAGTACAACTCTAAATGAGAAGAAATGGAAATAGGGTAATGGAAAGGGTGGTGATTGATTACTTCAAATTCCTTCAATCAACAAGAACTTTAAATTTTACTGAATATCATTAACATATCTCATTCAGCTTTGAATGCCAGTTTACCCCAGGGACTACCACTTAGTAGATACTCGATAAGTGTTTTGAATTAAGACATTACTCTTGGTTTTGTGGGAATTGGAATTTGATCTGATATGACGATTTCAGTCATCTTCTAAATGACTGTATTCCCTGCAGCACCTGCCTCTAATACTAGGACCTGGGTGAAATGTCAACACAGTCGAAATCACACCACTCCCCTGGTTAAAATCTTTTAGAAACTGCCATTACCTATAGGCCAAAGCCCTATTCCTAAGCATTCCTAAGGACCTTCATAATATGGCTTCTGATAAAATTCTGGTGCAATCTCCCAACACATTCCTATTTATAACTTCTCTGGATTATCACTGCCAAGTACTTGTACTTTCCCACAAGGACTATGTCCCCCAAATCCCTGTTTCCATCTAAGCTGGTTTTTCTTTTCTAGATCCTTCATTCTCCAATTTGTTGCATCCCTCCGGACCCTCTACTACCTTCATCTCCTCTCCAATCCTTCTCTGATGATTTTCTTACCCCACACCAGGCAGAATAAAGTGCATTCTTCTCTGTTCCTATAGCCTCTCCTCTTTATATTTTTATAATATTTATAATTATTTATGTACCTATTTCCTCCCAATTCAAAAATGCACAATACATTAAACAATACATTAAACTGTAACCTTCTGTCCTCTTAAAGATTTTATTTATTTATTTATTTTTTATTTAAATTTAATTTATGGAGGGGGGCAGAGAATCTCAAGCAGGCTCTGCACTGAACATGGAGCCCAGTATGGGCTCACCACCCTGCGGATCACAACCTGTGAGGCGAAACCAAGAGTCAGATGCTTAACCACCTGAGACATCCAAGTGCCTCTGAACTGTAAACTTCTTACAACACAGTCTATTTAAAACAAAAACGAAAACAACATATCCTACTGATTTAAAAGAAGGATTCTGTAAGATACTAGCCATGTAACTTAAGCTATATATGCCTCATTTTCTCATAGGAAAATGGCTATGATAATTACAGTGCTTACCTCAAAGGGTTTATTGTGAGGATTAAGTGGGATTATGTACACAGAATATGTAGAATAGAGTCTGTCATGTAGGAATTTATTTATTTAAGATCTTGATCATCTTGATTATTATCTTTATGCTGAACAACTTTAAGCTATCCCACAAATAGTGAGTGTTGATAAACAGACTCTCAATTAATATTCTTCAATAATTATACTGAATCACCATTGCTGATCAACTGAGATTTTATACTGTAGTTCAGAGAGTTAAGTGGACATAAATATTCAGATTGGTAAGAACTTTAAACAATTGTTCAAGTATAATTTTAACCTTTATCATGTTCGGGAAAAGCAGCCATGTTAAGTTGAAGTTATACACTGACCAAACAGAATCAATAATAATACATCTCTATCCTAACACCAACACCAGTCCACTAACCACCTGGGCCTAGTCAGGAGACAGGCCAGAAAGTAATCACTAGGGCACTGTCCCCTTGTTGAGAGATATAATGTGCTTTTCTCAATATTTGATTTGGGAGAGTAAGGGAACCAGACCTAGATGAGAAATAGGCTGAGGAAACTAACTAAGCCTTATGGGATTACTGGATTGTTCTATATACCCACAGACTTTGTGAGCTTGTTTTGGCAACATTCAGTGTCCAAGTAGCCAAGAGGTACATAGCAGCAGGAACATGAGTGGCCATCAATACTGGATTAAATTCATGACTGCAAGTCCAAAATGGGCACTCAAAAATGCCCAGTGCTTTTTTTTTAACTTCCTCTAGTCTGTGTTCCATTCTTTAGAACTACTATTTCAAAATTTCTCATCTCCTCAAACTGCCAATGTCATATCATGGGCTCATTACCTTACTTCAAAATTCCATTGACAGAAACAATAATGAATAATCTGTACCACAATGTTAATATATAACATAAATTATCTATAATTTTAACATTTTAACTAATCTATGATTTATTAGAAATCTATAAAGAGATTTGTCATAATCTTGGATCTGAAGACCTCAAGAATTTTTAAATTGTTTTATCAGACTTTAAAAAATTATCTCCAATGTTGAATATAATATCATTAAAGACTTTATTACATCCTTTGAACACAACATGTTTTTGCACAGAATAGGCTATAATAAAAATATGTGAACTGAGTGTATCAAACTTATCAAATTAAATTTTTTTTGGTTTAGGGCACCTGAATATCTCAGTCGGTTAAGCATAAGACTCTTGATTTCAGCTCATACCATGATCTCGTGAGACTTGGCTGTGAGATTGAGCCCTGCTCCGCGCTCCACATTGGGCATGGAGCATGCTTAAGATTCCATTTCCCTCTGCCCCTCCCTCCACCACAGAAAAAAAAAAAAAAGTTTTATTAGTTTAGATAATTTTTAACATATTTGAAAATATAAGCTCAAATACTTGAAATCAGGTTTGGTTTTTGTTTTCTTTTTTTTATTTGTTTTGGTTCTAGTTTGGTTGTCTTTCAGTGCTCTTAAGTATAATTTAATCATTAATTTTCCAACTAAAATTTTTAGTTGAAGATAAAATCTTGGGAGTAGAGATGTAACATTTATTTGGCACTTAACAAGTGTTAAGAAATTATATATATATATATATGTGGATGGATATATATATACATATATACATAATTCTATAATATATACTCTCTAATTTGTTTATATATGTATATATATTTGTATATATTCTATATATTATAATTCTATAATATATACTCTCTAATTTGTTTATATATGTGTGTGTGTGTGTATATATATATATATATATACACATATCTTTTCCAATATGTATATAGACCTCACACCTCAAGGGTAATTATTATCCACATTTTATATATGAAGAACTCAAGCTCACGGAAGTAAAATATCTTGGCCAATATCCCATAGTAAGTAATGAGGCTAGAATTCCAACCCTAACACTATGAGTATTCCACTACCTTACTCAAATGGTTGACAAGACACATTCAGTATAGCTGCATAGCTACTCTTTTGAATGGAAATTAATAAATATCTTTTCAAGTAAAACATCAACAGGCTAAAATAGATATAGCTAGTCTAAAAAGTAGAAACTCACTTTCAAACTGGCTTTCTCATACAATTTGGAGAAATTGGAATAAGTTTTATTATCATTTGTTTCATATCTAAATTAAGGATGACACTCTAAGTTTATCTTTCAAAATTTGTAATACTTAAATTGTTAATCAAACTATACTTTCTCATATAGAGATAAAGCAAAGAATTTAAATGGGCCAAAGGGATTTAAAATATAATCCCATCTCTATTTTTGTTACTATGTTTTGAAGTAATAGTTGTCTAGTTCCTATAAAATGTTTTATTTGAATTTGAGATTGACTTTGAAAAGTTTTAAGGATTGTTTTCACATGTATTATTGACCCTAACCTCTTAAGTATTGATAATTAGACACTTAGAACTGTACGATGTACATAATAGTGCAATGACTAAGAATTACCTGGAGAGCTTGTTAAAGCCTTCATTTCTTTGTGCCCCACCCAGAAATTTTGTTTTGGAAAGTCCTGGGTGGAGCCTGAGATTCCTCATTGCCAGAAAATAGGCCGGTGATGATGAAGTTGCTGATCTCGGAACCACAATAAGTATGGAGTAACACTACAGTACAGTTTTGGTCTCTAAGACTCCATGACTGTTTATTACCATCTTCTTTATTTTTCCTTTCCCACCATTTAAATAAGACTGTTTAATTTAAATGCCATCTAAGTAGCAAGTGGAGTTAATTCATGTGGTTTTCTTTATATCCTCTATAGTTGAAGTCTTGCTTCAGGTTACGTAGATCTGGCTCCTGGAAGAGACAGCTTCTCTGTTAATGTACTTCAGCTCTCCCACAAAATGAATGATAAAAAAGATTCCTATTTTGGGCAAAGCAATTGGCTCAAGAGCAAAAGCAACCGAATTTCTGAGACCTAAATCATGAAATAAAGGTGCTGGGAGATATATATATTTTAACACATTGTTCTCTTTTAGAACCTTTCTATCACAATGCCAACTTGGAGAAAATGGACATTTATTTTGAGATCTTGTTTAAATCAATAAATTAAGAATTTGATCTAGTTTGCATCAGTTTCAGGATGAGTTCAGACATATCCTGATTTTTTAAAAGTGTTTTAACTCGCCTGAATTAGCTGAGGAATTCATTGCTATCATTTACCTTTAAAGGAAATTAGGTCATTTGGTTCAACAGTCTGAGATTTGCTAAAATAATTCAGTAATTTTGCTTTAACAATAGAACTTCTCAGATCTCTTTTCTGAATAATAAAACAAAACACACATAATTTAAAATAGAGGGTTTTTTATTTTTTTAAGACAAATATTAAACCTTACCACCCATCTGTGAGGAAGGTGAATGCTAGTATTTCTCAGTCTTACAAATGCATCTCCCAAGGTTAAATGCATAACCTTAGAAGTTCTGTAAAAGAGAAAACTGCACATGGACTAGCTTGTCACACTCATGTGTAAACCTTCAGGAAGCTTTCCATTACAAGTTAATGCTTCTGGAGGTAATCACTCTTGATTTAATTGGGCTTCCTGTTTTATTTCCCCAAGATTCATTCCATGTTCATTCATTCAATATTGACCACCCACTCTTTGCCGGATACTATTCTAGGCACTGGGAGACATATCAGTCAACACAACTACAAAAATCCCTGTTCTTGTGACTTTTATATTTTAGTGCAAGGAGACACAAATAAATGAAATATTAGTATGCTTGAGGATGCTATGCTCTGTGAAGGAAAATGCAGCAGGAAAGGGGATGGGAGTTAAGAGGGCAGTGTTATGGAGGTCACAGAATGCCTCGTTAAGTCAAATGATAAAATTAAAATATAAGTGATCCTGATTAGCTGGAATGGGAAATGGGAGGTTAAATCTAAGAAAATGAAATTTCCTTAAACTGCATGTAAAGTGCTTCACTTAGGTGGGGGAAAAAAGATAGCAAAAAACCCTGTGTATAATTTGGTACATATAAAAACATTTTAAGGATATTGTTGACTGTAATGTTAAAATAATTTGAGTGTGATGTAGTTGACCAAAAATAAAAAATAAAAAAGTTAAAAAAAAAAAAAAAAGAAAGTGAAAGAGGGAGTCTTACTATTTTGGTGCTCCTGGCAGACAGAATAGCAGAAGCACAGGCCCTGTGGTAGGAGCACCTTTGATATGTTCGGCTTAAGAAGACCATCTTGGAGACTGATCACAGGGAGGATAGAGGAGAGTTAGAGGGTGGGGTTAAGGTCATTAAGCCAGATTCTGCAATGCAGCACAGGCCTGGCCAGGATAGGGACTGTGAGCAAAATGGGAGCCATGAAATGTTTAGAGCAGAGGCATGACAGGACCTACCTTAGTTTTAACTGCATTCTTTTGGTGCTTGTGTTGAGGATAGATTGTAGAAGTAAGTTTAAGGTTTCAGTAGGAAGACCTGGTACAGAGATCATCCATTATCCTGTGTGGGGAAATGACAGGCTATGGAGAGGGGTGATAGAAAGCAGTAGATTCTGAGTATACAGAATCTCCACAGGTAGAGCAGACACAATATTTTTATGGAGTACAGATAGTTTGGAGGGAAAAGAGGAGTTGAGGACAACTTTAAGGTCATTCATTCTGCTGTTAGCAGGAAAAAAAGTGTGCTCACTCAAGCAGGTGAAGTTACTACTGATTACAAATTACAAGAATGCCTTTAGCAATTATATTTTACACTTCAAAGCCCACCAGTAAATGAGAGCCTTTGTTTCTCCCTTCTCCTTTGCCTGATTCTCTGAGTTTTTACAGTATGAAGGAGTGCCAGAAAACATATACATTTTTTTTCATTTAGCAGTAAGGTTCCCAGAAGGGCACAGTAGGTGGAGTTAGTAGATCTGCATTTGAAGTGTGTAGGTCAGCCACTTACTAACATTTTGAAGGAAAGATAAAACAGTGCAAGGGAATGTGGGGGAGGAGGCTCTGTGAAGACCAGAACAATAACAGAGACTCCTTTGGCCCCAAAGTTGCCCAGAAGGGCATTAACTAGGTGAAGCCACCATTCGCATCACTTTGCCCCCTCAAGCCCTGCCCATTATTAGTACAGTACATGTTACTAGTATTTGAATTGCTCAGGTGGTTGCTGAAGAAAGGAAACCAATATATAAACTGGACATTCCTCTCTATTGCCATTACACTGAAAATGCTGCTACTTCAAATAATTAAATGTCAAATGCATACACCACAAACACACACACACACACACACACACACACACACACGCACGCGCACACACACCTCTCTCCCTTTCCCTTGGATTAATGTCACGGCCAAAGTGTCGGGTGGCACTTGGTGGTTGAATCTTCACCTGCATTTATGGAGTTAGGACTTTTAAGGATTTATTTCGAATAAGATATATTTTTTTTTTCTAATTTGAGGTATGCTCCTTTTGTTTCTTAGTTTACAAATAGCTAAAAATAGAACATCTGTTTTATTTTTAGAAAAGTCATTTAGAAAAACTTTCCACGTTGCCAATTCTTCTTTTTGTTCTCTGAGTTAATAAAATTGTTCTCTAAACTGCTTATGAACCACTCTCAGTAGTTGTATTGCCGCTGGCTTCTGTGTTGTTTTCTGGGCCAAAGAGTTAACAACAGTGCAGATACAGAGACAATCTTTAATGAGAGGAATGCTTGCTTCAGTGCGTTCATTCACCTTGGTTACTCCCTAGTATTAAGATTGAAAGCTCTACTCTCCATCTGACATACTTTCCCTTTCTTGGATGTTGAAAGACAAGCACTGTAAAAAATTTTATACTGAGGCAAGAGAAATTTAAAAATATATATTTCTTTTTTTATTTTAAATATTTTATTTATTTATTTGACAGAGAGAAACACAGCCAGAGAGGGAACACAAGCAGGGGGAGTGAGAGAGGGAGAAGCAGGCTTCCCGCAGAGCAGGGAGCCCGATGTGGGACTCGATCCCTGGTCTCCGGGATCATGACCTGAGCTGAAGGCAGTCGCTTAACCAACTGAGCCACCCAGATGCCCCCCCCAAAAAATGTATTCCTTAAATAACACTGAGTCTCAGGAGTCTTTTACAATCTCAGATGTCTCCTCAAAATCCCCTCACTTTAAATATTTGTGGGAAACTTTAGTGAACCCATGTTGTCCTGTTCTGTAAGACTTGCCTCACTTCCTATGTGCTATGAACTTTCTAGGCCTTTCTGGGCCTGGAGCAGGGCTGTAGCCTCATGCCTCCAGCTGTCTATGTAGAGCCTGTACAGTCCCTACTTTTTCCCCCAGCTTCTTTTTGACCTCGAGGACCTGACCAATTCACATTTGTCTGACACTCTAAATTATTTATTTCCTTGTCGGATGTAAAACTTGTTTTATGATTTACAAACTCTTTTTCTATGGTGGAACTTTTTATTTAAGTGAGGTCTTTGATGGAAAAACTCAGTATATAAAACATGAAAGTTGAGAGTCTGGCAGAAGTTCCTAGCCTCAGCCCCTTCCTTCGAAGGCAGGCTCAGGATCCCTCTACCCAATCACCCGGGTTCCTGGGTCTTCATTTGAGATACTCAGGCCTATTGTATGTACTCTGGGAATCATTTCCCATAGGTCAAGAAAGATATATGACTGACTTAATGCTACAAATGAGTACTTTGTGAACAATTCAGTCATTCTCAAGAATAGAGAATATAGGCATTTAGTTACAAAATGTACAAATAGTGACATAGCAGCAGCAACAACACACCACTACCCATCTCTCAATCCATCTTGTATAAGTCAATGCTTTGATTGCCACATTGCTTTTTTGTCTTTTTACAAATTATGTTTGTCATGATGTGTTTAAGGAATTGATCATGGTTTTTTTTTTTTTAATATTTTATTTATTTGACAGACAGAAACACAGCAAGAGAGGGAACACAAGCAGGGGGAGTGAGAGAGGGAAAAACAGGCTTCCCGCCGAGCAGGAAGCCAGATGCGGAGCTGGATCCCAAGACTCTGGGATCATGACCTGAGCCAAAGGCAGATGCTTAACAACTGAGCCACACAGGCACTCCCAATAACAGTTTTTTTTGTTTTTTTGGTTTTTTTTAAGATTTTATTTATTTATTTGACAGAGGGAAACACAGCTAGAGAGGGAACACAAGCAAGGCGGGGGGTGAGAGAGGGAGAAGCAGGCTTTCTGCTGAGCAGGGAGCCTGATGGAGGGCTGGATCCAGTGACTCCGGGATCATGACCTGAGCTGAAGGCAGTTGCTTAACAAACTGAGCCACCCAGGCGCCCCACCCCTGATAATAGTTTTTAAAGACAAGGCAGTAATAATCAATAATCTTAAGATATTTTAATGCTACAGTACAGAGTCATGAAAGCCTTTAATATCCAAACTAGGGTACATAGAAGTACAAGGAAAATAACAACAAAGCAACGATATCTGTAAGGTAGAGAAGAATTTCCAAGTCGTATCAGACTTTTAAGATTTTTTATTCTTGTCTTCAAATGTTATTTCAGTAGCCCAATAGAGAGTCCCAGGAAGCTATTATTTAATTACTAAGTTATAGGTAAGCAGGTTGAAGAACAGTTATAGAGAACTAATAAAGTTTGTCTTTTTTCTATGCATAGTTTATAAAATGCCTATCATGACTCTACTGCCTCATTGTTATGTCTCTAATTCTGTAGTAAGGAAATCAGTATAAAAGTGCTCAGATGAGAAATGAGAAGCTGGAAGGACATAATAATAAGAATGGGAAAGAGAACAAAACTTCAAGAGATAATCTGTATTAGAATGGACATTACTGAATCCCCAGATGACCATAGCTTGAAATGAAAAGAAGGGAAACTCTAAGACTTTCAGGAAAGTTCTCTCAGGTGGCTGGTAGATCACGTAACATTAACCAAAGTAGATATTAATCAAAACGCAGGGTGGCAAATATTCTGACTTTAAACTATGCTGCTTGTCTTTATATTTGCATTCTGTTTTCCAGAAACCAAATGCCTTTTAATAATATGCAACCATATAAACACATTCAGTGAAATAATTATTCTCATGTCATTGCCATCCCATTGTAGTTGCCAAATGGTCTGAAAATATCATGGTAAATAAATATAAACTGGAACATAGGAAATGTCTGTAAAATTTTTGTTTAAATGCTACACATGATCATTGTAAATCCTGTATAAATAAATAATTATAGCAAAGTGAAGTTCCTCATAAACGTTGAAATTCAGAAAAAATAAGACATGAAAACAGTAAATCTTACTTCTGTCTTATTCTGGACTTTCATTAAAGCTATAAATTGTGTCTCCTTTGAGACTGTGAAATTGTTCACAGGTTCACATATGTCCCTAACATTTTAATAGCTAACTGTCTCGGAAAGCTTTATGATTCTGACTCATGTTTGGCCAGAATGATTCAATATTAAGGAATCAGTTCTCTAGATCAGAACTAGTCTGTGCATTTGAAACATTAAACAGATTTTTTAAAGGAAATGTTATGTATATTTAGAAGTAAAGCTGTTAAGAGAACAGAACACTGGATTGAGGGTGAACAGAAATTATTTTCCCCCACAGTGTACTGTTGGCTTATGAGGTTTATGTTCTGTGTGAACCACTCAGAAACATGTCTACAGCAATTTCAGGCAGATTACTTAACATTTTCCTGAAAACAAATGTTCTTTTTAGACAGTTCTAGTTATTTAAAAATTTTTATAGTGCTTTTAAGTTGCAATTTTAAGAAGACATCATTTTTATCACCCCCCTCAAAAAAAAACTAAAACCACAAGTGCTTTGATTTTGGAGAGGTTACTAAAAGGGCTGATAGAATAGAAATGGAGAGAGTGGTGTAGTTCGTGAGAGGAGTTTGACTTTGAAACAAAGGCAAGAGAGAAGTATTCTGGTGATTTAAAAAGTAGCAGGTTTAAAGAGAGGATATTTTCAAGACATGTGCTTGAAGATGTGGGTGAAGGTATAGCAGAAAATAAAAAGGTATTTAGGGGAAAGTAAATCTTTAAACAAGTGGAAGTGGTATTTTTTATCACAATTGCCCTGTTCTCTTGCCTATTTGAATCTTACTCATCCTTGATGATCCAGATCACTGTCTGTCCCCCTTTCTCCAAATCCTCACCTTAAGCTCTATAATGCATGCATTTGTATATATGCAAAGCTAACAATAAACTATTCAGGTTAAAATCCATAGAGAAAAAATATATAAAATCTGTGATGTAGGGGCCTGATACTTGTCAAAGTAAATGGTTTACAGGCCATCTCTAATTATCACAGATGTCTGGTTTGGGGAACATAGTACAAATAGAAAAATTAATGGATTTCTTAATTTCTCTACACATAGGGAAACCTTAGACCACATTCTATATTTAGTCATAACATTGATAACACGATACTACTGGTTATGCACATAATTGTTTATTTAACACTAATTTTGGCTCTATAACTCTCTCCCTAATTAGACTGGATTTTCATAAAGCAATATTTTATGTACAGGGATATGCAATAAGGTGGCTGATTTGTCATCTCTTTTTTCACCAAACCACCCCACTGAGTCCAAGTTGCATCAAGAGCACTGTTGTTCAATTTCTTTTCCATGGTATTTTGGAAGGAGCAAGGAAGAGGAAGTAGAAGCTCCAGGCAGTGGCAACAGCTGGAAGGCATCTCTAATTAGATTCCAGGCAGACTTGGGCCACATTTATAACTTTCCATATGCTGGCTTACATTTCCTTTTAAAAAGGTTCCCCAAACAACATGCGAATTTAAAAAGATTTGCTGCACTTGTATATGTCACTCAATATGAAGTTGTTTTCCTTGAGCACCTCAGTATGGAACATAGAATGGTAATCACTGAGTGCTAAGCTAGAAGATGTTATCCAGAAAGGATGTCTTAGGACGTCTGTGTGCTTGACTAATTTGTTTTTTATTCATAAGAGTTTTAAGACTTCCATTACCTCATAAAATTAAAAGATATAAGCCTAGCAGATGAAATTGTATCGACCTTTTAAGTTTTTTCTCTCCTGTATGTGATTTGAAGTCTCTCTTGTGAGTTACTGTTTTTTGTTTTTTTTTTTTTAAGAAACACAAAAGAAGCAAACCATTGTGTTCAATATACGAACAAATCAGTGGCCGTGAAGTATGAAACATGTGTTGTGCATTTGTGATTATAGTGTTGTGCTCAACAGTAGAGAGAATGTTTGGAGTTGTTACGTTTTATTTTTTCAGCATTCTATCCTGGAAAGATGGATTTAAAATTTTCCTTCTCAGGGAAATTAAAAGTTGTATTTGTTGCAGAAAAACTTCAAAGACCCATTGCTATTCTCAAATAAATTAATCCATTTAATTTTAGATTTTAAATTTTCCAATACAACTTATTGCTTATTAGTTTTGTACTTATGAAGGACTTGCTTTTGTATTTGTTTTCTCCAGAGAGGTATCTGAAGTTAACTTTTAAAAAGATTTATTTATTTATTTGAGGGCAGGGAAGGGCAGAGGGAGAGAAATTCTCAAGCAGACTCCACACTGAGTGCAGAACCCAACACTGGGCTCCATCTTACAACCCTGAGGTCATGACCCGAGCCAAAACCAAGAGTCAGGTGCTGCATCCCCAGGCAGCCCTTAAGATATTTTAAAGATTTTATTCATTTGTCAGAGAGAGAGCGCACAAGCAGGAGGAGCGGCAGCCAGAGGGAGAAGCAGTCTCCCTGCTGAGCAGAAGCCCTATGTGGGGATGGGGATGCAGGGCTCCATGCAGGGCTCCATGCAGGGCTCCATGCAGAGCTCCATGCAGGGCTTCATGCAGGGCTCCATGCAGGGCTCCATGCAGGGCTCCATGCAGGGCTCCATGCAGGGCTTCATGCAGGGCTCCATGCAGGGCTGCATCCCAGGACTCTGGAGTCATGACCTGAGCTGGATGCAGATGCTCAATAGACTGAGCCACTCAGGTACCTTACTCCTTAACACTTTTAAAAGAAGAAGAAACCCCTAATATTTAAGGACGTTAATAAAGATTTGCAAATGGGGGCACCAAGGATCCTGGGATCAAGACTGTATCAGGTTCCCTGCTCAGCAGGGAATCCGCTCCCTCTCCTTCTGTCACCTCCCCGCTCATGTTCTCTCAAATAAATAAATAAAATCTTTTTTTAAGAAAAGGATCATGACCTGAGCCCAAGGCAGTCACTTAACCAACTGAGCCACCCAGGCACCCTAAATAAATAAAATCTTAAAAATATAAAATAAAGGAGCGCCTGGGTGGCTCAGAGGGTTGAGCCTCTGCCTTCGGCTCAGGTCATGATCTCAGGGTCCTGGGATTGAGTCCCACATAGGGCTCTCTGCTCAGCAGTGATCCTGCTGCGTCCTCCCTTTCTGCCTGCCTCTCTGCCTATTTTTGATCTGTCAAGTAAATAAATAAAACCTTTAAAAATATATAAAGTATAATAAGATAAAGATATGTAAATGAAATGGTGGTAATACCTTGTTGGAGTTCTGAATATAAAAGAACTGTCACCATCCCAAGACATCAGACATCACATTGAAGCCTTTATTGTTATTAACTTACTATGTAATGAATCTTCCTCAAGACCCTCCTCCACAAACCTAGCTTTACCTCAAAACATCTCATATTTATGAGCTTCCCACAATGACTAAAACATTAATTATTCTAAAGTAAAATGATTCTCTAATTTATGACAACATACATCATTACGTAGGTTCATCTTTGCCCATACAATTGCCATTGCCTATGAAATGGTCCACTGCCACCAGTATCTTCTTTCCACCATTTTCCCTCCCATAAGCCCCTAGAATTGTCTTTGTAAATTTCCAGATAGACTGATCATATGAGCTTTTCATTTTGTGAACTTACCTCTTTGTCTTTCCACAGGCTGCTCCTTTTGAGGTGTTCTTTACCTCTTTCTCAGTTTATATGTGACTTATCCTTCAGAACTCAAATCAAATTTTACTTCCTTCACTTACTCCTATAGTTGAGTTTGTCTTTTTTTATTCATAGATTCATTTATTAATTTATACTTAACAGGATTGTAGCACTTGTTGCCATATTCTCCATCGTACACTGAGCTCTTCAAAGGCATGGGCCTTGTCTCCGAAATTTAAATTCACCATGTATCTAGGATTACATGGCATATTACAAACAGTTAATAAATATTTATTAAGTGAATGTGTGTTCCCACTGATTCTAGCATATTTATAATATTTCTAAGTATTTTTTATTTTAATGTCCTAGATCCCTTTCTCTTTATTTTTTCAGTCAAATGATTAATAAGTTGTTCTTTATTTTCTAAGGGAATAATATATTAACTACACCCTGTAAGAAGAGGAGACTCTTTTATTATAATGAATAATTTGGATCTGGATCTTAATTTTTTATTCTAAATATATGTTTTCATCAAGAAGGTTTTGTTTCACTTTCTTTTAAAATCAGTACAAGCTCTATCCTCTATATTATCCTCATATTTTTTAGACAAAGAAATTAAATACTATATTATAATTATTTTTCAGCTTGGACATATTGCTGAATGAATATTCATCTTCTCCAGTGCTGGTTTGAAAAAGTATATTTCTGTACAAGTCTGTTTTGTCTTTGTTCCATCTATGACTTATCCAGTCTGGGTAAAGAGAAGTTCAGTGAATGCTTGATTATAGTTTATGTTTTGATTCCAGCTAGTGAAAGTGTAGCTTATGTCATGTCAGTTGGAAATATAAAGACAAAGGGAAGAGAAAGGGAAAAAAATGATCACACTGCAAACCAAACAGCTACCATTTGGGTACAGTTTTCAAAGAAGCATAAACATGTGCTGTATATTTTTTAGGTATTTTATATCTGTTCAGGTTTGACCATTAATATATCCTGTTGGGAAATAGTTATCCTATATCTCTACCATAAATTTCATATCACATCTTTCAAAGTTATAAAATTGTTTTATCCTTCCTGAATAAAAGCCAATAATATTACTTACTGTAAATTATTATCTAAATAGAAATTAAATATCATAAATTATTTACTACATTCCCTTAATATATTAATTTTCCAATTAAAATCAGGATATAATAAGCAGAGGTTTTTGGTTTTTGTTTTTTTTAAGATTTTATTTATTTATTTGACAGAGAGAAACACAGAGAGGAAACACAAGCAAGGGGAGGGAGAGAGGGAGAAGCAGGCTTCTCGCCAAGCAGGGAGCCCAATGCAGGGCTCAATCCTGGGACTCTGGGATTGTGACCTGAGCCAAAGGCAGATGCTTAACAACTGAGCCATCCAGGCACCCCGTGGATATAATAAGCAGAGGTTAAGTTATCTTCTGTCTTCTTATAAGTAAGATATATTTTTACCCTAGAATAATTAGATAATAAGTTTTATTTCCTTCTGTAGTAGTTTTGGATCTAGTCCATCTGCTTATGTTAGGTTGGAGTTACATAATAGCTGAACAGTCCCCAAAAGGGTAAAATTTTCATTCAGAAAAAAAAAAGAACCCAACAAATTCTAGAGAAGAAAATTCTAAAGCCTTCTTTAAAAAAATCATGGTTACTTTCAACCACATAGGCAAGAAAGTTTTCATTCATAACCAGTTGCAAATTCCTGTTAGGCTTCTTCTATCCTTCCTCATATTCAGTGGAATTAGAATACTTCTAAGCTATCATTTCCGTGACTTATAAATGCCTTAATTCATTCCTTAGCCTTTATTTCCTTGAGCTTTTGTTTTATGAGGTGTTTTTCTGTGCCATCATGACTGGATCTCACATGTAATGAGAGCCTGATGTGAAGTAAATGTTTGTAAAGTATTTTAGTTTTCATAAATTATATAGTGCTGTATAAAGATATATTTATATTATATTATAGTTTATGCACACAAAAATTTTGTGGCAGTAGATAATCTCACACTTAAACAGGGTAGAAGAGACAAAAGAACATACTAATCCCACCAGCATTGCATTCTTCCTAGTAGAAGTGGATTTACATGAAATTTTTTCACATAGAAGAAAAATACATCACTGAAGATAAACAGGTTATATCTACTAGATTAAGTTCCTGATATTTGGGTCTTTTTAACTTATGAAAATCATTCTTTTGTGCCTAATACATTAATAAAATGATGATACAATACCAAGAAGTGGCAGATACTATGAAGAAAATTAAGTAACTTAAGGAAAAAGAGAATAAAATGAATTGCCCTATATCTATAGGGCACCTAGGAAATATATCTGTGAGGAGGAAACATTTACAACCTGAATTAAATGAAGTAAAACGTAATGTACAATTGGCCTAGACTGAGGAAGCAACAGTGGCAAAGGTCCTGGGATTGAACCTGCTTTAGCACATTTGAAAAATGGGCAGTAGGCTGGTGTGCAGTGAATGAATGGAGCACGGAAGGAAACGAGAACAGAGATAGAGTCTCTCTTGCAGCCCATGGTCAAGACTTTGAAACTTAACCTAAGGGTGAGGAGATACCCCTGAAAGGTTTTGAGCAGAAGTGTGACATGATATAATTTATATTCCAAAATGATTTTTTTTTTGTAGCTCTCAGTATTTCATTCAGGCTGTATGATGCAGAGAGCTACAGCCTCCCAGAATAAAGAATAGTATATCTCCCAGGATAGACTGGAATTTGTTTTCCTTACTTAAATCCACTTGGGATTTGGGGGTAGGTCAAGAAGAGCTGGTCCACAGAAGTAAATTTTGACTATCAGACTCTACTGTAAAAGGTGAACTTGCACATTTGCACAAATGCAGTGTGACTCCCCATGCTCCCGAGGCAGGCTTCCCCACCCCTGCCTGGAGCCCAGCACTAGTGTTCAGAAGCAGGGAAGACCACGATGATTCATCACAGGAGGCAGGAGCCTCCACAGCTAATTTTCACCTTAACACTGCCCAGTGAGTGAGTGTGGGGCTTTGTTCCTGATGCCAGGATACTAGTGGAAGAATTTGGTCGAGTTAGGCAATAATCTAGGTCTTCTATGGACCTTCATGGAGGCACCTGTACTGTACCATCAGAGGTTTGATGATAACTGAAGACTACATTTATTTTGGCCTCCGGACAGGATCAAAATCTATAAAGAAATAGACTGGTTAATTACATTCTTTGTTTCTCTTAAAAAATTGAATTGCCATTTGCAAATGTTTAAAGAATATCATTCTTATTTTAGCTACTTAGAACTTCATAGAACTATTTCCTATTTCATTCAAACATTTTTACATTTTGCCCCAAAATAGAGTAAATATATTTGCTTTAAAATTTGAGACAATTGTCTTTAAGTGTTCTGGAATGTTGTTACCATAGAAACATTTTAGGTTTTGGGGTGTTTTGTTCTGTTTTGTTTTTTAAGTGTGAGCTCAAACACACTTGACATCCAAATGCCATAGCAATTATATTTTATAATTAAAGACATAGTTATCTGTTCTTCCTTCTTCTGAATAAATATATATCCTTTATCTTTAGTCAAGAAACACTGATAACTGGGACAGAACCTTTATCAAAGGTGATCAAATTCAGTGAGACTTGAAACTTTATGTTCTTAACACATTTTATTTTAAATCAGTGCTCTTTGTTCTGAGGCATTACATTTCTTCTGATTTGTTGACGCATTTGTGTAGAGCACATGTCAGTAACCATGAGGATCTTTTAGTGAGGTTTTAGAGTTTTTCTATGGCTGCAGCCTACACAAACTGCAAATTTCAACACATAGAAAAAATATTTTTGGTCACAAGTGGAACCAAATTAAAATGTTTAAAGACTTCCAAAAGTATTTTCAAATTTTCGGTTTAAAAATGCTGTTTCCATAGTACAAATGGCTCAGAAATATTATCTTCACCAATTTTATTAGACCATAACCCCTACCGTTGGAAGATAATAATAGGCAACATTTTCTAAAAGTAATATTAAACAGTATAGTCACAGCATTATTGTTCTTCCAATGAAGAATTTGTTAAAATGTTTCAAAGACAGGGCAGCACACCACAGTAGACCTTAGGCTAGATTTAGAATTAAAAAAACCCTCATTTTGGAATCAAAAGTTATGACTCAAAACATTGTCTTTTGATATGTGATCATAATGATTTCATTTTAGCTTCTTAAGCCTTAGTTGCCTTACCTGTCAATGAGGATTCTAAGGTTTATGAAGGGTAAGCAAAGCAACATGTAGACCAGAAGGCACTACACAGATATTAGTCATTTTTTACTTTTATGGTATTTATTAAGCTGTACCCGTATGAAGGTACTTGAAAACACCAAACAGACTGCATCCTTGTACTCTCTCTTATAATAAAAACTATGACACAACTCCTGCAGGATGGCAAGGAACCTGGGCTTCCAAGTAATTTTGTTGATTTTTCCCCCTGAATTTGCTTTCAATTATGTAATCATTTAGGTTACCATGAGTCCATGCAGACTTAGGACCTAAAATAAGTTGGTTAACTGGTTGAGTTAATATGTAAATAATAACCAGTCGGCCCACTTACTTTAATGGAGGTTGATGAAGAATTGGAGAAGGGGGAGGGAAGTATAGTATATCCACTACAGTTATTCAAGTTAAAGGTATGTGGTGTCACTGGATCTGTCAAAACTTTGAGAAGTGGTTTAACATGTTCCTGACAATGAGTGTCTTCTGGTTTTCACTTCTACCCTTCCATTGTCTCCTTCCTGTGTTAAAAGTACCTTGATCTCCCTTTCCTCAGATTTCTCCAATAATTAATTTCATCCATCTGGCAGAGCCTCAGAAGCAGATGCTGTGTGCTCACACATGCTAAAGAAAACAATCAAGAAATTGAGAGGAGGAATAAAAAAGAACAAGCTCTGTTTATAGAGGTAAAGAATGGGACCAAAATAACACAAGACAGGTAAATGCACAGAGACTAGCAAAGGGAAAGCATTACTGTATTAGAACAAATTGGAAATCATTTCTAAGAGGTTCCAGACATCTGGCTCCTGGGGTTTGAGGGTTGAAGATCCATTGACCTTTATGGAAACAGTGCAAATGTAAAAGGCATGGCTCTATTTTCAGCAAGTGGGCCGTTGGTGGATCGCTGCCCAGTGTGACCTGGCTTCATATGTCTCACTTCTATGAGATAAATTCCCAGCTATTGGCAAAACCCATACATCAAAAAATGCCTATAATAACTGTGGAAATCTTTGTCCTGGGGACAGGTTGTGCAGTGAGAGTTAAAGGAGATAGATGTGGACTTCTAAAGTACAATCTCTGTTTAACTTTAAATGAAATAAGGGAAGATATTTAATTTTGGGCAACAGTGCTTCTTAGATATTTTGTCTGACACAGAATTTGAAATAAACATTTCATTTATTTTCTTTTATAAGTATTTAAAAGCTGTATTTTCATAAAGAATGAAAACATAAACCTAAAATTTTGTTCATTTTCACACTCCTTGCTGATTATATATTTTAAAATCAGAGAAAGCAATTATGGAAACATTATTAATTTCAATGAAAATTCTATGTTAATTGCAAAGAATATTTTATATATACCAGGAAGGAGGGAGGCAAAGAGGAGGGAGACCATGGCTAATACATTTCTATACATTCACATAAGTAATGGATATATTCACATATCTAATATCAGTGGCTCCAGGAAACCAGAGGACATCCCTTCAGAAAGCCTAAAATAGATCTTGGTGATAATATATTATTTTAATTACTACTTGTCTGAGAAGCCATTAGAAACCCACAACAATAAAGCTATAAAGAGCCACTCACTTAGACCTATCCTCATTCTAGAATATGTTCTAATCTAATTTAGAAGTACTGCCTTTTGAATGTCACATTTCTTGAAATAATGTCATTCAAATTTATGTCATGAATCTTTGATATCAATGACCTTATCATTGCTCCTGCTACTTTTTTGATCTTCCCCCCAGAGCATCTTATCTTTATTTTCATCTAAGTTATTCAACTTTCAGCATGTGCAAAATTCATTTCTTGTACTACCACTGATTATTTCTTTTGATTTTACAGAGACTAAAATTAAAGATCGTTTTTTATCTTTTCAAATATTTTCTCCCTTAATTAATGAGTTAGCATTTTCAACAGGTTGATTTGGTGCCACATGTGTAGGGCCAGTATTTGGGGCCCAAAGAAGCAGGTCCTGTTTGAAATTCAAATTATTATTGAGAATTCTCATTGTATTACATTTGTCTTAGCTCCATCGTACTAGACCAAAGAGCCATATGTTGTCTGTACAAAAGTATATTTTGTCTCAAGACTTTAAAGAAAATAGATGTACTGAGAGAATGTATTTTTACAACTTTTTCAAAAAGCAGAATGAACTTCAAATTGAAGGATTGATGAAGTACAATTTCCAGCAAATAGTAGCATGAAACAAATGAGATGTGTATGCTCTCCACAGCTTCTAAGAGAGATAGCCAATTGTCACAACTTTTGCCATGCTGTCTATCCAGAGTTCTGATTTCCTGAGTCAGGAGACTGTACCGTGTTTCAGCATAGAGAACGCAAGCTTCGGAGCTCAGCAGGCCACACTCTAGATCCCACGTCTGACACTCTAGCTTCTTAATCCCTAGTTTCCTTTGTCTAAAGCTCAGATGCCATTACTTTCCAAAAGTTGTTCCAAGAATGAAAGATATTTTTGGTTTATTGCTAGATGGTACGGTATTCAACTTTAGGTATCATTGCTGAATCCATGCTATTTTGATCTTAGTTTTCAATATAGACTTCAACCGTGACACCAAGATTCCTGATGTCAAAGCTATTTTTAGACACTAATGTCAAACTTCCTAAAAATGTTTGTCATTGCTGTGTCCTCCAACTGGCCGTGTCCGAGTTCTAGTCCAGTTCTTATGTGAACTGTATCTAAACTGGAATTTTTGGATAGCCTAAGAGATTGCCTTTCCTGCAGAGATCCATCTTGATCATGTCCCTGTTCTAGCCCAGTTCTTACGTGAATAGTATCTAAACTGGAACTTTTGGGTAGCCTAAGAGATTTGCCTTTCCTACAGAGGGCTGGGCATCTCCAGCGTATTGGTCACTTGATCCTTCTAATCAGCTGTCACGAACATGGGTCCCTATTTCTCAGCTCTCTATTGCCCTCTAGTGATTGCTCTCAGCACTACCTCATTTGGTGGTTTATCCTTATACTGAAACTTGCTTACCTGGGTTCAGACTGTAAGAACAGTCAGCAGAACTGAGAATCCACAGTGGATGAAATTATATTCCATATTTTAAACATTAACATGTGTGTGAAAGAAATGAAAAACAGCCATAGCATACTCCTGAAAAGAGAAGGTATCAGAATATTGAAGATGGGGCGCCTGTGTGGCTCAGTGGGTTAAGCCTCTACCTTCAGCTCAGGTCATGATCTCAGGGTCCTGGGATCCAGGCCCACATCTGGCTCTCTGCTCAGCAGGGAGCCTGCTTTCTCCTCTCTCTCTCTCTGCCTGCTTCTCTACCTACCTGCAATCTCTCTATCAAATAAATAAATAAACTCTTTAAAAACAAAAGAATATTGAAGATGTGTACAATCTCAGTGACAAAAATAAAGTCTAGATTATAGAAAAAGACCAATGAATTGGTAATAGTGCCCTGATAAAAAAATTCTACTTGACTAGGAAATGATTGTTATTGAAAAAGTTAGTAAAGGAATCAGTTATCAATAAAATCTTAGATTAATTGAGGAAGAAATTATGCCCCCAAAATATCATTTAATTTTCTTTTGGCATGTATGTCAGTATCAGCGAAAGTCATAAATATACTCTTTCAACAAAGCTCATAGAAAAGACAATCCCTTTTAATAAAAAAATCAGTTTGATAAGTAAAAAGTTGATCCATTGAAAGTGACTTGAGTAATAAATCAGTTAACCCGAGGACAAGGCCCAAGGCAACATTTTACAAGGCTTTGATCTGAGTTAGTGTTGTCCCCTCAAAATCTTTAACATATGATTCCAATAAAGATATATATTGTCAAAATTAATGGAGGAGGAATAACTAAAGTAGTGGATGACAAAATCAAGTATCTGCTGGGTCCCTACATGGCTGGAAGAATGAGAGAAAACATCCAGAAATGGAAAATTCTCTGTAGATCCACAAATTAAACTGTCCTTCTACAAAATACAGGAAACCTGGCTTAAGGAAAGTATACACGAAAAAAAAAAAATCATGTCAGGCTTTAGCTGCCTACAAGTTCACTGTGTGCCAACACTGTGATGAGCTGCCAAATAAGCTAATGTGAGTCCTAATAAAGTGTAGAGTTCAGATCAAGGAAAGTAATAGTCCCATTGAATTTTGCACTGTGCACACCACGTCTGGAGTATTATATTCAATCTAAAGTGCCAGATTTTAAGAGGGACACTGACAAACTGAATCTCGTGCCAGGGAGATCTGGCAAGTGCAGAGCGCAAGGATTGGCTCAAATCGCCGAGATGACTCAGAAACATGGTAGAAGAATTGTAACATAGAAGAGA
Organism: Spilogale gracilis; assembly: GCA_004023965.1. Classification (NCBI taxonomy): domain Eukaryota; kingdom Metazoa; phylum Chordata; class Mammalia; order Carnivora; family Mephitidae; genus Spilogale; species Spilogale gracilis. The sequence continues at coordinate 42,141 of PITA01003302.1, forward strand.
GTCTGCGTTTATTAAGATTCCAGACAAGTCGAGCCTGGATCGATCCAAATAAGGACCTGCTATTAGCAAACTCTTCAGAAACAAAATGAGCTGTCTGGTGAGAAACTGAACTCCTCACCACTGGAAGCATTCTAGGAAAGAGCCGTAGAACTAAGAAACAAGTATGGCTCTTAATAGCTTTAATATTTGGGGTGTCTAATGCCTTTCTTATAAACCTTTAACTTTTAGGATCTATATTTCCTTTCTCTCTCTTCACATGTTTCTTCACATGCAGAAACCCTCATTTATTTTCTTTTACTCTCCAATCTCTCCTCCCAAATGTGTGCAGAGTTGGACAAGACAGTGCCATAAGCAGAACTGCAACATATCATGGCCAACGCTGTTGCCAATGTTTCAACTGTATGCAGATTTCTGTAAAAGGAAGATGCTCTCTCAGAACAGACTCCACAGAAAATAATTCCCATTCCTATCCCCAGTTATGGTATAATCAGACAAGCATAACTTCTTAATGTTTAAGCCTTTCTATTCAGTGTCCATAAAAACAAAAAGAGAACACAATAATTTTTGCATAAGCCTAAGGAACTTATGTGCAGTGTTTTGATATTCATATTACAGAACAAAAAATAGAATTTATATAACATCAAAATTTGCAGGTCTTTCAAAGTAAAATCAATTCTCTCTCTCCCTCATTCTTTCTTTCTGTTCCTCCCTCTTCTCTCCCTCTCTCTCTCTCTCTCTCTCTCTCTCTCTCTCTCTCTCTTCCAAGATTTATCTCACAGCTGTTGCATAGTGTTTCTCAGCAGAATGATTGTGTCCCGTTCCTATGTTTCTCTTGAGTTGTTTCCTTATTACCAAACCAAAGTGACTGCCTGTTCCAGGGCTCATCTAGCTGGTGCCTCCTATCTGCTGTGCTAGGAATAGCTTCCTCTTCAGCAGCTGGCTGTAAAGCAACCATGAGGGTATAGAGGGAGGCAGGTTTGGAGAGAGCATCAAAAAAAATGGGGATGGTGTAGAACAGAAATGTCCTTTTTTCTCTGTGATGGATTTCCTCCAGGGAAGCTCTAGACAGCTGAAATCTCTTCAAAGGGAGGGAAATGGAGAAGCTATTCTTTCAGAAGCAGGTTTCTCCTTTCAGATGGCCCAATATTTACTACCCCTATGTAATTACTTTTCAGTGCATTTTATTAGAAGCTACTTTTATTCTCTGAGAAACTATGTAGCTTCTTGCATAGTTGTATAGCATGGTTTTCTGTGGAGTTGCATAGCATGGTTTTCTGTGGAGATCCCTAGAGTTTTGGCATTTACAGTGTCTGACTCCCTTCCCAGATTACAAGTTGGGAAAACCTATGAAAGAGAATCTCCACACTTCTTTCTTCCTCCAGAGAGTCTTTAATATCAAGTGGAAGAGATGCTGGGAACGTTAACAAGACTCTCCTTCGGCTGTGCAGGGGCACTGGGAGGTGTCAGGAGCTAATACGCCATGTATGGAGTGGAGTACAGATTTCAAAAGTATATTATTGTGATGAGACCATCAGCTTCATCTTCTTATGCCTTCATTTCTCTGTATTTAAAATGACGCTAATATATCTATCCCATGGGTATTTATGAGGAGAAAATGGGAAGGACGTAAAACCCTTAGGATAGGGACTGTAATAGAGTAAATCCTCAATAACACTCAGCTATTAACATCATTCCTGTTTTTTTTCATATTCTAAGCAAATATGATTGCTTAGACATAGAAAAAAAATCCGTTTTTTTCATATTCTAAGCAAATATGATTGCTTAGACATAGAAAAAAAAATCCGTTAAGTGCAATAAAAATCAAAGCTATAAGGATAACATTAACAATATGCTTGCAAAAAAAAATCTAGAATGCAGCATGCTTTGAGATATTATCAGAAAATAATAAAGTGTAAGAGTTTATTTTTAAAGTGAATAAAAATACTTAGATACTATAAAATATAACATTTCATAGTTATATTGGGCAGTGAGGGAACCATCAGTAAGGCCGTGGAATGAAGGTGAGGGCCACTGAATACCAGTGTTACTTCAGTATGTGCAGATCTTGAGCTGTATTCAGAAATGGTAGATATTTGTGTGTGGTTCCTCAGCTTCCGCTCATGTGCTTCCTTTACCTCCTCTGATGAAAGTCAAGCAGACAAACTGTAAGAAACTCTTAATCTCAGGAAACAAACTGAGGGTTGCTTGGGGGTAGGAGAAGAGATAGGATGGCTGGGTGATGGACACGGGGGAGGGTATGTGCTATGGTGAGTGCTGTGAATTGTGTAAGACTGAGGATTCACAAACTTGTACCCCTGAAGCAAATAATACACTATATGTTTTTTAAAAAATCAAACAGAAAGGAAAAGGCGGTCTCTGGCATTCACCATATCTTTAATTCTAACCAGAAAAAAAAGATGCCATTGGTGAGGTAGCACATTTCCTAAAGGTGGGCTATAAGAAACTCTTTGAGCATCTGTTGCAATGAAGAGATAGAGAAAATTCTAAGAGCAAGGATGCTTGGCAGGCTTAGTTGGTAGAGCGGCATGTAACTCTTGATCTTGGGGTTGCAAGTTTAAACCCTGTGTTGGGGTAATGGGTACTTAAACATAAAATCTTTATTTAAAAAAAAGCAAAAAAACAGGAAATTTTAAGAGCAAAGCCAAATACCATCTAAGAAGCATAGAAGATGATATGGAATAGCTATATCTAGTTCATTCGTGGAACAGGACTGCATTCTTCTCTTTGTGCTTCTGTAGTAATAGAATTGTTATTATGTTTGCCAACATGTGCTTTATTTTTTTTTTTTTGGTATGTGCTTTAGTATGTGGTTCTAAAATATGATTGCTTAGACATAGAAAAAAAATCCGTTAAGTGCAATAAAAATCAAAGCTATAAGGATAACATTAACAATATGCTTGCAAAAAAAAAATCTAGAATGCAGCATGCTTTGAGATATTATCAGAAAATAATAAAGTGTAAGAGTTTATTTTTAAAGTGAATAAAAATACTTAGATACTATAAAATATAACATTTCATATTGCTGTAAGGTTCCAGGGAATGTTCAAATCTTTATTTTTTTATTTTTTTAAAGATTTTATTTATTTATTTGACAGACAGAAATACAGCTAGAGAGGGAACACAAGCAGAGGGAGTGAGAGAGGGAGAAGCAGGCTTCCCGCTGAGCAGGGAGCCTGATGTGGGACTCCATCCCAGGTCTCCAGGATCATGACCTGAGCCGAAGGCAGTTGCTTAACCGACTGAGCCACCCAGGCGCCCCTAAAATCTTTATTAACTGTAAGGAAGTTTCTGAAGAAAAGAGTAATAATTTTAAAGTTTTTCATGGTTTAAATTTCTGGGTGATTGTAAACCATTTTGTTTACTGATCAGTAGTTATAAAAGAATATAAATTGTGACAAGTAATTCCTTACGTAAGGTCATAGATAAGATAGTAGAATGAAGCCATAAATGACTCACAAGCATATAACTTTTGTTGGAAACATTCTTCTCCAACCTCTTTGGGTTTCCAGGGGGGTCTCAGAAGTAAGTTGACATCAGACAGATAAACAGGAGAAAAGCATGCAAATTGTATTGAATGTTTACGTGTACCTTGAAACCTCCAGAAGAGAATGAGGACCCAAAGAAGCAACAGAACAGGAAGCTTTTAATATCTTTTAAATAAAGAAAGTATACATTTGTGAAGAATGGTAAAGAAGTAACAAAGTTTCTTTATACAGGCTTCTTGGCCCTAAATTCCCCATCTCTGGTGATTATGATGCCTTTCTTCTTTCTGCTACAGGGACAGAACCTTCCACATGGGAGATTTTTGTCCTGCTTTTTGAGAAGAGGTGTTAGAATGACCTTCCTACTGCTGCTGTTTTCTCAAACTCCTTCAGCGTAGGATATTCAATCTGTCAAGGTGTCATAGAGCAGTGTGTCCTGAACTCCATCACTTCATAATATAACAAATAAAATATTATGTTTTAAAGTATTTTCATCAGATAACAAAGTTTAAAGTCTTACTTTCCAAGTGTTTTAAAGAAAATACTCTACATTCGGATATGTTTAGTAATATGTTTTCACCATATTACACTTACCTAAAGAAAGTATAAAGTATCTCAAGCTTAATGATCAAAAGCAAAAAGCAAAATTTATTAAGTAACTTATAAAATGCAGTTTGCATAATTTTCTTATTAAATTGTCAAGGCAGTTTATTCTCTACTGGATAAAGAAAAAGTCATTTTTCACTTAAAAATCACAATTAAATTACCTATATGCCACAATTTGAAAAATTTGAAGATATGTCAATATGTCAAAATGTCTTATTGACGAAAAGAAAGTCAAACATGTTCCATGTAGTTCATGGAATGGGTGAGAAGTGGTATTCATCAATTTTTTTAGTGCGTAGTCATCAAATCTTAGATATCACTCATTTTGCTGATGCATCACCTCTAATAAACGAAAATTTAATTATGTCAAGTTTTAAATTGAATAAATAACTTTTAATGGTTATTACAATATTCTCAAAATTGGTATAATTAAAAAAATCAGAACTAAGAATCTAGAAACCACTATATAAGAAAACAAAATAGCTATAATTCAAGTCACTAAAATAATTTTAATACTGCATTTGTTTCCTTCTGGTCTACCCACTGAGCTCAACTGGAATAATGTATGTGAAAATAAAATTATATAATTTATACAAAATACAAAATATTATAAATGGATTATTATTGCTATTATTAAGGTCAAGGAGAAATGCCAACTTACCTAAATTAAAATAGAAGTTGGAGAGTTTGGCATATTCAATATATAAATCATATTATAGTGGTTACATTTAGCATATTCAGTATATAAATCATATTTACTGGCATGTTTGTGTGTACACACATGCCATGTGTATGTGCATGGGGTGTGTTTGTGTACTGTGTGTATATAATGCAAACTTTTTTTAAAAGATTTTATTTATTTATCAGAGAGAGAGAGAGAGAGAGAGCACAAGCAGAGGCAATGGCAGAGGGAGAAGCAGGCCCCCTACTGAGCAAGGAGCCCCAGGAGGGACTAGGTCCCAGGTCCTTGATATCATGACCTGAGCTGAAGACAGATGCTTAACCGACTGACCTACCCAGGTGCCCCTAATGTAACCTTTCTTGATTTCCTTTTTACTCTGAAATGTTTGGCTGAGCCCATGTGCAAAATTAGGGATGCTGATCCACTGTAAACATATTTAAATTATCTTTAGTATCTCAGTGTTCTTTTCTCTCAGGTACATTTTTTAATGCTTCTAAAAATACTTTTGATGTGCAAAGGATTCTTCTCTATGTAGAACTTCCATGTGTGTCTGCATCATTGTATTTATGCATAATGATTTGCACGTTATTAAAAGATAGTGGTTACATTTAGGATTTGTTTTCACTTTAATTTTGGAGCACAGTCCCTATTGTTTCCAGTTCTAAGAAAGTGTAAAGGAGACAGATAAGAAATCAGTAAAAAAGACATCTAGAAAAGTAAAGGGGTAAATTCTGGCTCACTTTTTATTTATTTCCTTTTATCTAACCTGGGGAACACAGTTAGAAGTGACCTCTGCCGGCATCATTTTAAGCTTAAGGCTCTTCACAACAACAACAGTCACAATATTTTTATACCACGAGGAAAAAGTGATTCTTAGAGGGGAGAAATTTAAATTGTGGAAGGAAAGTAGTTTGTGTGAATTGCTTTCCTAGATCACCCCACCTGCAACCTATAAACAGACTAATATTTTTAAGCCCCCAGTATCCTCTACCAACAATCAGGATTATTGGTTCAAATCAGAAAAGAAAGTGTATGGAAATTAGTGGGAGAATTATTTTTCTTTTCATTAGGAAGAGAGTAAGAAGAAATCAAAGAACGGGCAAAATGCAGGTATGTATGGTACTTCTAAACAATAGTTCTTTCATCTGTTTGTGTAGATGTTAGATTCATAAAGGTAAACTCGATCATGAAAATGGAAGAGCGCCTAACTGACTCAGTTGGTTAAGCATCTGCCTTCACTCAGGTCATGATCCCAGGGTCCTGGGACTGAGCCTTGTGCCTGGCAGGGAGCCTGTTTCTCCCTCGCCCTCTGCACAGCCCCCACCCCCTGCTCCTGCTCTCTCTCACTATCTCTTTCTCTCAAATAAATAAAATCTGAAAAAAAACCCAAACTACCTTCCTCTAAAAAATAATATGAAAATGAAGAAATGGGATTTATGATGGCAATTAAACTGGTTTTCTCATAATTGTTCATAATGCCTTTGCCTTTTTTGAAAGAATGACAAAAAATTTCCATTAGAATGTAAGTATCCTAGGAACAAAAAACCCTATATAAATATTCAATCACAATAATGATAATACTCATATCTCAACTGGTCAATTGTAATTCTAACTATTCTAAGTTTACTAATTTCTCATATCTCCTTTTTAAATTTTAGAAGTGGACATTTTGGGCACCTGGGTGGCTCAATGTGTTAAAGCCTCTGCCTTTGGCTCAGGTCATGATCTCAGGGTCCCTGGGATGGAGGCCCGCATCGCACTCTCTGCTCCACCGGGATCCTGCTTCCTCCTCTCTCTCTCTGCCTGCCTCTCTGCCTACTTGTGATCTCTCTCTCTGTCAAATAAATAAATAAAATCTTTAAAAAAAAAAGTGGACATTTTAAGAGACACCATCAAAGAACTAATCACTGCAAATCACTTCCTATTCAGAATTCAAAAATGCCACTTTGATTTTTTACGGCACTATTGTTACTCTTTTTAACATGTAATTTCAAAAGATAAAAATACCACTGTCATTCAAATATAAAATAAACATGCCAAAGATTTACTTTATTAAATTCATTAAGGAAAAAAATTCATTAAGGAGAAAACCATTAAGATGTCAATGTTAATTTAAATGAGAATTTGAAGAAGATATATAAGCAATCATGAATACTGAAGTAAATGTGTTAGTAAGTGTAAAACTTGTTAATGTTCATGGGACAATAGTTTTTTTAAGTCATCTTTTCTATAGAGCAGCGATCAGTTCTATCTCAGACAAAATTCATTTGCGTTGCTATGGATGAGAATCATTTGTATCAATTTTCCGACACTTAAATCCTAACCCCTACAGAGTTGTAAAATAGCCTAGCCAATAATAAGACTCACGTTCTTATAGAATTGATAATCCCCAGAGGATCTGGTAGAACGCTCTACCCTCTGCATAGCCCTCAAAGGACATTCAGAAACCTCTTTACTGTTCTTGGGAAATATTTCCCTTACTATATACATAATTTTATTTGAACATACTGGTTTTGATCAGTTTTTTTGTTTTAGGTAATGGATCCCTTTTGGTGACTAGGTAACTTTAAAATTATGAGGCCATTTTGTGAGGCTTCATTTACCTGATGAGGAGCAATGGTATTAATATAATACTCTCAAACTTTTAAGACAGAGCTATTGATTTCTTTATGTGCTCCTCTCCTAGTTTTCCCATTGTCTACACAGTTATTCAATCCTAAATCTTAGCAATCATCTTGACTTTTATTTATCCATCTCCCTCATCTCAAATACATAAAGCTACAGAGGTATATACATATAAATACCCACATAAACACGCATCCCTTGTCTAGCCCTCTCAGATCTACAAGCAAATCATTCCTTTCCTAAGTATCGCTTTTCTGAGTCTCCTGGTTCTAAATCACAAACAGTGCTTGCCTGGGCTAGTTTAGTGGCATTCATACTGTTTTCTCTTTTGTCACCAAAACTGCCTTCTCTACAAGTCCCCAGAGATATTTTTAAAAACTTAAATCGGATCATATTTACTTCCCTGCTTAAATCTTTCCAATAGCTTTACCCTTTCAGTTGGAATAAAATAAAAATTTTAGGACACAACCTACAAGGCCCAGCACATTCTGGTCTTCGCTGCTTCACTGTGCTCCAGCCACACTGTCTTTTCCTCTGTTCATGGACACATCTATCTGATTCCCATCTCAGGAAACTTACTTTTACCACTCCTTCTGCTTAAATGACTCTCCCCCATATATCTCCACTTGACTTCATCCTGTCATTCAGGTGTCAATTCAAAAGCCACAGCCTCAAAGACTTCCCTTGTCCCCTTTTTTAATGTACCTTTCTTCAGCCACTCTACCAATTGGTTGTTTTAATTTTTTCCATAGCAGTTATTACTACCTGAATTTTTTTATTTGCAGTTGGTTTATTTATTATCTGACTCCTCTGTGGGGAGAACAGAGCTGTGGTTCATGTATACTCTAGTGCCTTGCTCATAGTAGTATTCAGTTAATATTTGTTAAAACATAGGTAAACCCCAGTAAAATATGTTTGCAATATTTACTGAGGAATTTCTGCTCTGTTTAGGAATCTAAACTGCTGCATGTAATGTGAGAGAACATTACGGAATGGTGCTCAGGATAATAATAGATCTAGTTCTCCATGATACCATAGAACATGAGAGCAGCAAAGATTCCTGCATAGGGCTTTTGTAGGTACTTTAGGACTGGGAGGAACAAGTAAGTCCTCAGATGTGAACCAAGGGGTGAAGCACAGATTCAGGATCATGGGAACCCCAAGAGAGGAGTAAGAGCAGGGAAGGTTGAAATTGGAGTCTATGGCAGATGCTGACTCCTCTCTGTCAACTTTTAAAAGGTATCTGAGCAGCTCTGGGCCCACAGTGATAAATGTTGGCAAAAGAAGGTCAGTAGCCTCCACATAAATCCTGTTTGGGTTTCAAGACGTGTTAGAATCAACCAAAGACATTCAAAGCCTACCATCATGAATGACTGACTATCTTATGATGCTTTGTACTCCTGCTATTATTATTATTATTGTTATTATTATTATTTAGGTCTAGGTAAATTTCTGAATCATTAGGCAAGATCTTTTCTTCACACATATTTATTAGCTGTACCAGTTAATTACTTTAGGCTATGATTGAACATATGGCTTGGATGCTATTTAAGTAAACATGTGATCCATATTATCCGTATTTTTATGACTTTTTCCACTTTAAGAAAAAGTTTCACAATTCCAGCAGAATTGTGCATTGTGTATATGCCAAATTATAATGAAAATCTGAAAAGATCACTCATATACACTGCTTGCCAAAATCTAAGAGCATTCCCTGGTCATTGTTAATTGTGCTTGCTTTGTACTCAGGGGGAAAAGGAAAGCTTCATAGCAGAGGTGGCATATGAAATGGTCCTTTAAAAATGAAACTGGTTCCAAAATAAAGATTTCTATCAAGTTAAGTCTCAGGAGTAGTGTTGTTTGGGTTTATTTATAACAGTGAGGAAGGAAACACTAGCTACCTGGGTCTGTGAAAATTTGCAGCCATAATTTCAAGGGCCACATATTCTGAGTTGTCTATACGTTGTGTGCTTTGCAGGTAACTAATTTTAAGCAGCAAGCTTTTGTCACTTTTATCTATAAAATACTGAGTTGAAAACTGATAAACTAATTTGGGAAGAAAGGGATAGGAAGCATGAAGAAAAGGTGGAGATGTGACTTCATTGGCTGCATCTATAATTTGACTTGGTCTTCGAGTAATCCCATGATCCGATGTTCCTTTGAGTTTCTTGCTCACCACTCATCTCCTTTGTTCCAGCAAAACTTGACAGTTCTTGTTCTCTTCAAATTCAACATATTTATCTAAGAAGTTTCCTTGTAACTAGTATCCAGTTTTCCTCCTTCAGTTTAGTCAGACTTCAGGGAGGTCATTTTTTAACCTGCTCTTACCATCATCCCTACAACTCTCCTTTTGAGAACCATGACTTGCATACGTTCCTTACTTCTCTAAACCTCTAATTTCTAATATGTAATAATAATAGTATCCACCTCAGAGTGGTGCCAAAGTAAATAATGAAAAGGTTTTGAGCTTTCTTATTTTAAAATTGTGTAGTTTTAACTTGGCAATATTAGCATTTTGTCTTGCTATACAGCAATTTATATACATGATTTATTGTTTCCTCTAGATTGTAATTTAATTGAAAGTACAGATTGTATATTATTTTTGTTTTCACCAAAGAGTTTATTATGGTGCCTTATGCATTAGACATTTAAGTTTTCAATTTGAACTAAGTGACATTTTAGAACTGTTAACAGCACATCTGTCTTGAATTATGATTATTGAGGACTTCTGGACTTCTGGATACTTCTACATCAGTATCAGATACTTCAGTTTGTTGAAAGTCATTTGAAGGCATATAGACCATGTCTTATTATCTTTTTTTTAAAGATTGTATTATATTTATATGAGAGAAAGAGAGACTGAAGGAGAGAGAGCACAAACAGGGGGAGGGACAGAGGGCAAGAGAGAGAGAGAGAGAGAATCTCAAGTAGGCTCTCCACTGAGTGCAGAGCGCAACACAACTCTTTCTTAGAGTTAATTTTAGGCCAAGTTTTAAAGTGGGTGGAATCTCTTTGCTAAATCCACCTCCTTCTTTGCATCTTCTGTTTTCATCCACATTTTTTTCTAGGCATTCAGAATTTTCCTGTTGTTTTAATCTAGTGAGACCTAATTCTCCCTAAGGTTTTAGTGTCTTTTAGATTCATTAATTTTCTCTGTTCATAGACTTTAATGTGATATAAGAAAAAGAGCTGGCATGAACATATGAATAGAAGATATTAAAGACACATTAATATTTTATTTGAAATAATCAAATTCTTAGACATGTTTTTCCATTTATTTTGCTTCATTATTATTCTGCTTTTATGAGCTACAAAATGAAAGTTTTGGTATTTGAGCTATAATAAAGTGTCTTCACCTCTGTGATTAATGATAGTCCCTCTCTAGTTATTTTTAGATTAAGGAAAGCCTACAGTGACTGATTCTGATTTTAAAGGAATCCATTCTAGCTTTTTAAAAAATTTTAATACAACAAATGTGATGAGCACAGGGTGTTTCATGTAAGTGGTGAATCACTAAATTCTACTCCTGAAACTAATATTACACTATATATTAACTAACTGAATGTAAACAAAAACTTGAGACTACAATGAATAAATAAATAAAAATTTTAATAACTACTTTTATGGTTAGATTATTTCAGTGTAGTATAAAAAGTAGAAGCCAAAATATTTTTTAATTAGGTCATTATTTCTAATCCTAGCTATGAAAAAATGTATCTTTATGTAGTAACATTATCTAAATAATTTTTATGTTTAATGAAAAAAATGTTATTCTGTGTTTATGGGTTATAGCAGGGAAGACAATATTATTTATGAACAGGGGTTAAAGGCATTATAATTTTTTATATTACTCACCAAATATTCAGTATGTAAATCCCACATAGCATTCTGCCCAATAATAAACTGTGAATATTCAACAAGTGTCAGTTGTTAGTGATGAGTCCTTTTTCATGGTAAACTTCTACACTTGTATTAGTTAACTTTATTCCCTTCTCCATTCCACCATGACTCTACATTAAAACACACATACCGTACTATTTCAGTGGTATTATGCATTAAAAACTGTGCAATGCACCAATAATACTATAATGAAGAAGTCAGAAAAGGTCTTCATCTGCCTGAACCTTAACATACTAGTTCTAGTAAGCAGGGAGAAAGGGACCAGGAAGAACCCAGTGAGTAGGATAATTTCAGATTATTCTAAACAGGAAATAAACAGGTTGATTTGACGAGAATACTATTTAACATTCAGCCTTTACTCACATACATATTCATCCAGTTTATTTATTTGTTACGTAACTAGTAGATACACAAGAAATTACAAACGCAGTTTCTGTGTGAAGTGTGTAAGGCAGCAACCTAATGGAAGCTATAGATGTACTTTCAAATGTTCTTCTAATTTGTTCTATTGGCTAATCCAGAATCCCCTTTGGAATGCATTGGTCTATTGTTGTCTACTTCTACATGTAAATTTCTTTTTAAGGCAGCAGATATATTTTCTTTCTTTTTATTGCTAATCTGATTTATGAATATTCATTCATTTATTCATGCCCTCATTCATTCAATAACCTTTAAAGTGACACCTTTATTTCAGTGTGCTGGTACAAAAGGGAACACCAGGATGATAAGACTCAGACTCTGCTTTCTAATAAATTATAAACCATGTGATATATGAACCCTTCCCTTATCTTTCTGTCCACCCAGCTAGAATTAGTTTCCTCCTCTTCTGAACATATGAAGAATTTTCTGTCTTGTATATTTTTCTATATGTCTTATCCTCCCTACTTAGCTATTTCTTCTATATCTTGGCATTCTTTATGCCATCAAAAGTTGCAATTTACCCTTAAATATTGTTCAGTATATGTTTATTGTATGAGTAAGAATGTCAGATTAAGTCAGGACTGTTGCTCATTGATCATATGATCATAATGTTTTGTACAAGTTAGAGCATAATTTTTGCAGTTACTTACATCACAAATTATGGTGAGGATATAATGGACAGCGCCTTCTCTAACGATTTGGTTTTATTTGACATTTTATTCCCTCAGTATCCTTAGTTAATTACTTAAGCTTAGAAAAAAAAATTTAAATGCATTTTAAGTTTCAAGAGAGACTGACTTTCAGAAAGAAAACCTATTAATTACTATACTAGGTAAAGTTTGAGAATAATGGTATACACTTAGGATAAATGGTAAAGTAGAGGAATAGTTGATCAGGCTATCAAAAGAAGGACATAGAGTATTTTAAAACAGGTTATAGGAAAACTGGTTTTGTTTGCTCTTACTTTCTTAGACCAGTTCCCATTCCAGTATAGTAAAATATAAACCCTAATTGTATAATACACAATTTTAAATTATTTATTATTTTGAAGCATATAAATACTTCTTTCTGGGAGGGAGGAGGGAAATAAAAAGGTTAGTGTGGGCTTTATTAAGCATGAGACATATTTTAGACATTAAAGTTGAGTTGTCAGGTAAGCAATTAAGTACAAGAAACTGAGGTTTGGAAAAGAGATTATATCTGAAGATATACATGAAAGACATTAAAAGCCATGAGATTATATGGAATCCAAAGATGAACCCTAGTCACTGTAGAGTTAAGAGGTCAGTGGACAAGGTGGATTTTCAAAAGCATACAGAAAAGAAGAAGCAGCCAGTGAGTTAGGAGGAGAACCAAGAGAGTGTGTTCTGTAAGCCGAGTGAAGGAAGTGTATAAAGGAGAGGCAAATTATCAAGTTTGTCAAAAGCTACTCATGGATCAAGTGAGAGGAAGGCTGTGATCATTGGATTTAACAACATGGAGGTCAGTGGTTATCTTGTAGTAGAACAATAAATAGAAAAACTTACTAGAATATGTCCAAAAGAGGATGGAACAAAACTAGACGGAGACAACATATCAAGAAGTATTTCAAGGAGTTTTGATATAAAAATAAAGAGAAAACAGGGCAATACCTAGAAAGGGAAATAGGGTCAAGAGAAGGCTTTTGTGCTTTGGAAAACAGTGTGGAGATTCCTTAAAAAATTAAAAATAGAGCTACCATATGACCCTGCAGTTGCACTACTGGGTATTTACCCCAAAGATACAGATGTGGTGAAAAGAAGGGCCATATGTACCCCAATGTTCATTGCAGCAATGGCCACAATCACCAAACTGTGGAAAGAGCCAAGGTGCCCATCAACAAATGAATGGATAAAGAAGATGCGGTACATATATACAATGGAATACTACACCTCCATCAGAAAGGATGAATATCCAACTTTTGTAGCAACATGGACTGGATTGGAAGAGATTATGCTGAGTGAAATAAGCCAAGTAGAGAAAGTCAAGTATCACATGGTTTCACTTACTTGCGGTGCATAAGGGGTAATATAGAGGAGAGTAGGAGAAGGAAAGTAAATGGGAAGTAAGGTAATTCAGGGAGAGAAATGAAACAAGAGAGACTTTGGACACAGAAACAAACTGAGGGAATTGGAGGGAGGGACTGAGGGGATGGGAGAGCCTGGTGGTGGGTACTGAGGGCACCTATTGCATGGAGCACTGTGTGTGGGGAATGGGCAATGAATCTTGGAACACTGAAAAAAAAATTAAAATAAATAAATAAATAAAACCATGCCAATACCCTCCCAAAAAGAAGATATGGTGCATATATACAATGGAATATTATGCCTCCATCAAAAAGGATGAATACCCAACATTTGTAGCAACATGGACCGGATTGGAAGAGATTATGCTGAGTGAAAGAAGCCAAGTAGAAAAAGTCAAATATCACATGGTTTCACTTACTTGTGGTGCACAAGGAGTAATATAGAGGACAGTAGGAGAAGGAAAGGAAATGGGAAGTAGGGTAAATCAGGGAGGGAAATGAAACCTAAGAGACTGGACTCAGAAACAAACTGAGGGTCTTGGATGGGAGGAGGTGGGGGAATGGGAGAGCCTGGTGGTGGCTACTGAGGGCACGTATTGCATGGAGCACTGGGTGTGCGGCATAAACAATGAATCTTGGAACACTGAAAAAATAAAACAATATCATAAAAAGTTTTAAAAATTTTAAAAAATTTTAAAAAGAACAAAGATAAAAAAAGAGAAGGCTTTTGTAAGTTGGAATAAATAATACTAACAGCATATGTTAGCTGATGGGAATGGTTCAACAGAGAGGCAAAGTTTGCTGATGGCAAATATAGAAAGATGTTCCTGAGTAGGCAAGAGAGGATCGGATCTATTGCACAAGGTGAGGGATTGGCATTAGCCATGAACATAGGAAAGAAGACAAGGTTTTATGAATACAGAAGTAAGGAGGTGGTAGATTGGGTTGAGTAATTCATGGATGTTGAGATAGAATCTGAGTGATTGTTTCCTTTGTGAAATAAATAACTTTGCCAGCAAGAAGGAGGGAGTTGGGGGGCGCCTGGGTAGCTCAGTTGGTTAAGCGACTGCCTTAGGCTCAGGTCATGATCCTGGAGACCCGGGATCAAGCCCCACATCGGGCTCCCTGTTCAGCAGGAAGCCTGTTTCTCCCACTCTCATTCCCTCTCTCACTTTGTTTCTCTCTGTCAAATAAATAAAATCTTTAAAAAAAAAAAAAAAGAAGGAGGGAGTTGGAGGAGCGAAAAGAGATTTCTTTTTTTTTTTTTTTAAGATTTTATTTATTTATTTGACAGAGTGAAACACAGCTAGAGAAGGAACACAAGCAGAGGGACTGAGTGCAGGAGAAGCAGGCTTCCTGCTGAGCAGGGAGCCCGATGTGGGGCTTGATCCCGGGTCTCCAGGATCGTGACCTGAGCCGAAAGCAGTCACTTAACCAACTGAGCCACCCAGGAGCCCCAGCCAAGAGAGATTTGAGGAGAAGAGGGTGGTATGAAATATGTATCTAGGAAAGTGAGAGACAATGAAGGAGGAAAATAAAGTAAGACTATGGCCAGCATCAGGGTTCACTTGAGATTAGTGATCATGACTTTAACATTAGACCAGTATACTTCATTTTAGGTTGTTCTCTGGAAATGGGTTAGGCAGAGATCTAGATTTAATCAGAATTGGAGTTTTACCAAAAGACTATGATAAAGTTGGAAGGAAAGAGTAGTACACATGTATAAGAAGGCAATTACAATGATGGTGTGTGGAACTTAAACTAGGCAATTGGATATAAGGGTAATAGAAAGGTAATATAATAAATGGATTACTAATCTCAAAGAAAAAAAATTATTAGGATAGTAGAAGGAATGAGCAGGAAAAAAGTTGGACGCTGTGATTACAGAATGAGGTGCTTAAAATTGTGGTTAGAGTGGGGTTTTCATAAATTACAATGAGAAGTTCTTCTAGGGCATGATCACTGGAGTTGATAGCTGAGTAAAAAGACCATAGGAGTAGAAAAAGTCAAGAAATAAAGAGTCCAAGGCATTGGAAGAAACATTTGTGTGGATATTGAAGTAAAATGAAGAGTGTTTTATGGCATGGTAAGAGCCAAAATCTTCAAGAACTGAAAGGGAAGAATGATATGGAGAGGGGGTGCTAGAAAAATGAGATACAGTAGATTCTATAGTCTGATAACATGGGGTTCAAAATTTAGGGTTACAGGGAGAAGAGAGAGAATTTTTTGGAAGTAATAGTGAAATGCAAGTCAGGTATTTGCTTTCCAGGGCTCTTCCAGGTCCAATGGTGTGAGAAGTGTTAAAAAGAGAATAGCCACCACTTGAGAAGTTTATAGGGGAGGAAGCATCTTCACAAGAGAGCCAGTTTTCAGTGGTAAACAGAAGATAAAGGTCACACTCAAGAGGAGACCAAAGATAAAGAGTGCATTGCTTATGACTGGCTGAGAGCTGCAGAGGGCACAGGGTGCTAGGTAGGAGTCACGGATGGGAACGGAAAGATGAATAGACAGGGCCTTCTGAAAATTAGAGACTGAGACATGAGAGACCCAGGCTTTACCTGAGGTGTGACCAAATAGGTTGTGAGCAGGAGAGTGGTGAGGACCTTGGAGTGTGTGGGAGAGGGCCTTGTCTATGGCCTGCAGAACTGAGAATATATTGTTGGGAAATAAACATGTTTAACAAATGATGTTTATGTTCGTAAGTGGAAAGGTAGAATGTGAGTAAGAATAGAACCTAACTAAAAAAAAAAAAAAGAAAGAAGAGGAGTAGAGTCTAACTTTTTGCTAGGAAATTCTGCTTTAGATCATCTGCAAATTGATATTTTGTAGAAATTTAGCTTAAACTGATCTTAGCTTGTGAAAGAAAAAGCCTTTTAAGGAATGTCTTTTATGAGTTTTGTCAGATCTAGGTTGATACCGTGGTTCCAAAAATTCACATATGTTTTGACATTGACTTCGTGGGAAAATCTGGAGTTTTACATAATATGATCTGTTTTCCCCATATTTCCCTTCAGTTCTCCAGAGTCTAATAATATTTAGCTTTATTGTGGTAAAAGGGATTTAGTTCTCTGGGCAAACCAATTTCTGGCCCATGCATCATATTTAATTATTCTAAAAGTGCATATATACTACGGGGCGCCTGGTGGCTCAGTTGGTGAAGTGTGTGGTTCTCTATCCCAGGGTTATAGGTTCGAACCCCACATTGGGTATGGAGATTATTTTAAAAATAAAATCTTAAAAAATACATTTATGTTCTTAAATCCTCACTTATGAATAAAAACGATGTAATTGCCAACTAAATAATAGCAAATTGTTTATGACTCTGAGCTGTTTACCTTTTCTTTCATTTTTTTTCATCCTTTTCTGACTTTTTAGCAGATTCTCTTCATTACCATTTTTGAGGCTATGAAATTCAGTTTCTGTCTCTGTTGGTTTCTTATCACTTTTTCCTGATTGAGATTAATAATTTAATTGTCCCCACGTTTACATTTCAGTTTGTCTTGATTTGGACATTAAAGTATATTTTAATTTCTCCTGGATCAGGATATTTTCTGCTTTTCAATTAAATATAACTTTTATTTTTCATTCGCTCTTATAATTATTATTTTTTTCTTCCAATCTTTTGAGCCTCTTGATATAAGTTCTTGCTTGTATGCAAAGCTTACACAGACGAAAGACATTGCCCATTCCAAAATAATCTAAAAATTATTTTTAATTATGACTAGGTAAAAATACTTTTTTGGAGACATTTACTTTAAACAAGTTCACTAACAATAAAATCAGGCATGCCACAGGGGAGAGTACATCTATTCTTTCTTGGGGGTGGCTTTCTTTCTTCTAAATAGGCAGAAACAATAGCTACTCCTTTCATGGCTCAATTGACCTCATCCTCTACCCTTTTCTGCTTTGGTTATCTCACTAATTCTTTTGCCCTCTTCACTTAATCTTGCGTCATGGCAGGTCCAAAAGGAGTGTAAAATTGTTAACGAAGAGGAAAAATTCATACTTATTTTTCTTCTTGCTCAAAGTGTTGCATTTGGGCCAAAGCAGAGGAAGCTGAGCTATTAACAGTCTTTATTTTTATGCATATTTATACACCTATTGACTACAGTTAGCAGACTTAGAAACATGTGTGGACCATATTGAAAAATAAAATTAAAAAGCAGTACTTAATTGTTGATATTTAATTGGATGATATTTAACTTTTAAGTTTCCTTGATTCAGGGTGTGGTATTTTTCAGCCACTGCATTGAAAATGAACTCTTTTCTGAGATTATTAGGTTATTATTATATTCTTAATAGCCATGATCATGAGACAAAGTACTGGTATTTTTTGCTGTAGGGATAAACTTGTCTCAGGAACTGGACAGATTGAAGAGTCCAATAAGTGAGACGTCCAAATGATGGAGCAGTCTCAGAGATACAAAAGTAAAGACTGCCCCTCTGATTTGTTTTTTTGGATGACTTGCAAAACATTGTTCTTCATTCTGAGTTACACATTCATTCTTTATTATATACATGCTAAGGTCGTTGGTAAAATTAACAGTTACCACCAAAAGACTTACATATACCACAATTCTTGCCTAACATGTTAATTTTGTAGTTTAGTTCTCACCAGGTTCATCCTTTTTTTTTTCTTTTCTGAGTTTGTGAAAATTCTGTTTTCACACACTCCTTCACAGCAACCCACACTGTTGTATTGTCTCTAGCGAAGCTAGTTCTCATTCTATGGAATTTCCTCTGATTGACCAGATATTGTGGAAAATAAGGTATATGTAGTTGGCTTCTAGAGCTCCCATTTTCTATTTCAGTATTTCCCTTCCTCATAACTGGGCTCCATTGCCTCATTATACATTGCTCTTCTGGTATACCTCATTGCCTCATACTGCATTTTGTGGACAGCCCCATGTCTCCACACCTATCTCTTCCAGATTCCATTTTTTGAAACTTTATTGTTCTACATTCCTTACTTGCTGTAACTTGAAAGCTAGAGAATCTTGAAAACTATAGAGTTCTACTGGCAAAGTCATAACTGCAGACATTCCAGTTAGCTAATTTTGCCTAAGCTTTTACCACACAAAACCCTTATCCCCGTCTCCAACCCTGGCACTTGCCTACCATATTGAACCACTTAAAACTCCACCACTGTGCTTGTTCACACCTTTAGCCTCTGTTTGAAAGGTTCTTTCCCACCCTTCTTCACCTTTCCAGTCTATATTCTGGTCTCTGCTTAAATATTTCCCAGGGAACATTTCCTTGAACTTTCTTGATCTGTAGACATTTGAGTCCCCATATCACACTGTCATCACCCGTATTTAAGCACTTAACACACCGAATTGAAATCACCTGGACATTCATCTTTTATTATTTGGCTATAAACTCCTTGAGATAAAGCACTATGTCTTGTTCCCTTTTGTTTGAGCACCACGTTGTTGGAGAAGGGAGGGAGGGGATAAGTAAAAGAGGGAAGAAAGAAGTTACTTATTCAACTAAATAAGACTAAAGAGCTATGGGTTTTTTCTTCTACCTTTATACAGACGAAAGCAAATATTTGCTGGAAAGCCTTCATAAGATGAAGGATAGGGATATAAATTTGAAGTTTTATAGTTATGGCATCAAATAAAACAAATTATCTTTATTCTGAGCTATTCATTTAAATGTTTCTGCCTAATTTACTTCTTATGATTCTTTTAGAATTTTACATCACTAATATGAAATTTTAGATCCATGCATTGCTCTGGGAATATATTTCATATTTTATTGATTATAAGATGCCATTAATAGTGGAGAACCCAATATATTATGTAAAACCACATAAAATATGTAAGTCAGTTATAAAATACTTCACAATTTGGGAATTATTAAGTTATGAAGAGTGTGCAATTTAGGATTAAGGACTATAGTAATAATACTAACAAAATATAACAATTACTGAATCTTATAAAATGCCAAGTACTTCACATACATTATAATATTTAATTCTCAAAATAACCCCAGGTGGTAACTCTACTATTATTATCAGATTGCATATAAGGAAACTAAACGCACAGAGAGGGGTATGTGGAGGGGCATAGTGTGGGTATGTAGAGAGAGGGGGAGAGAGGGAGAGATTGATTTTAAAGAATTGCCTCACATGATTATGGTAAGTCCAAAATCTGCAAAATAAGTCATCAGGCTAGAGACCCAGGAAATGGTTGATGCTACAATTCAAGTCCAAAAGCAGAATTCCCTTTTTTTTTCTTTTTTCTTTTTTATTGTGTTATGTGAGTCACCATACAGTACATAATTAGTTTTTGATGTAGTGTTCCAAGATTCATTATTTACATATAACACCCAGTGCTCCATGCAATAGCGCCCTCAATACCCATCACCAGGTGAACCCATCTCTCTACTCTTCTCCTCTCTAAAACCCTCAGTTTGTTCTTCAGAGGAGATCAGCCTTTTTCTATCAAGACTTCAGCTGATTGGTATATACCTACCCACATTCAGGAGGGTAGTCAGCTTCATTTAAAAATCTGCTGATTTAAATGCTGATCTCATCTAAAAAATATATTTTCACAGAAACATCTAGAATATGTTTGAACAAATATCTGGGTAACATGGCCTACCCAAGTTGACATATAAAATTAATTATCCTAAAGTTAACTGAGCCTTATGTCTGGAGTACAGCAAATTACATTGTTCCATAGAGTACACTGGAAAGGAATTTGACTAGTACGGAAAAATAAGTTGCTTTTACATAATCAACAAAATTGACATGTTTAATAAATCACTAGATAGAGCACTCTGAGTTAATGTTATATTGTCTCAAGGTATTCGAAAACTCTTTTATGCTATCTAATTATTGCTAAATACGACTTTTTTTGTTTTCTGTAATGTGTGAGTAAAAGTATGAAGACTGCTTTAAATGTTATCATTTTCTTCATAGTGAAAATACAACAGTGATTGATGGGAGTTGAAGCCACCATTAGTTCCATCAAATAACTAGAGAACATACCTAGAATATTTCTATATTTGAAAAAAAAAAGCTTAGCAGTGAAGCTGATAGGATGATATGTTATGCATACTGTAAACATTGAACAATAGCTAATCATAAAATAATAATTAGAATATTTGTTAATAATCCTGTTTACATTTCAAATATGAAAATTAAGTGTTAAATTATATTTCCTCATTTATTGCAAAGTCTTAGTAATTGGATCTATTTAAAAATTAATAACAATATTTGATTTAGCCTGGTTTTTAATTTCACACCAAGGAGTTCAGCTCATTACTTTCCTTACACAGTATCTTTGACTAAGGCCTGATGTTTTACTTAAGCAGAGGACTGCCCTTGGAAACATAAGTAAAGACAAAGCTATTCCTGTACTTTTGAAAAATTTTTGTTTGTTTATTTCAGAGAGACAGAGAGGGAGAGAGAGAGAACATGAGCAGGAGGCCGGGGGCAAAGGAAGAGGGAGAAACAGACTCTCCACTGAGCAGGGATTTCAACCCCAATGACTTCCATCCCACAACCCTGAGATCGTGACCTGAACTGAAGGCAGATCCTTAACTGACTGAGCCACGCAGGAACTCATATTTCCTATATTTTTAAGTGATTTTCTGCGTGGTAGACATTACTTTCCTCACAAACTGTGGTATTGATATTGTTCTCTTTCTCACTAGAAGGGAAGATAAATCACAAGAAAAATGTCTGCCCTGTTCATGTTGTACAAGCATGATGGTTGTTACTTGATGTATTCTTAGGACTATTTGAGAATTCATTGATATTTGCCTATTTTTTTAGACTCATTGTTTACCTGAAGTTTTCAGCAATTTACCCCATTCCTGATGCTGTCCACCAGGTGTCTTCATGTGGCTGTTTGAAAGATGAAATTTTATGTTGTATTTGGGTTAGAAAACACTGAGTTACAGCCTTTATTTTAGTAGTTTGCAAAATACAAAGTGACTATAGCTTTCTGACTAAGAAGAGAAGCTATACTATACTTTTTGACAAGTTTAATTAACACAAGACTGATGAGATCATTCCTAGAATTATGGGTTAATAATCACTAAGATGATGGCTTCATTTATATCCTGGATGAGCAAACCTGTTTAATCAGCTTTATGTTTAACCTAGCTCTTGGTTAAAAGTTACATTCCTGGTAGATTAAACACAGTTTGTAGTTTCAGGTGAATAATTCTGAGAGCCCCTTGCCCCTCCTCAACAAACATTGAAAAGAACTGTCATTCAAGATAAGAAGGAAAAGAGTACAAGATAAACCAAAAGAATCTTACCTAAATCTTTTGCACACACCTCCCACCCTCCAGTCTCCTAACAGCCTGGCTCTTTGTGTTCTTACTTCTGGAATGAGTAATACTCATTCCACACAGATTATGGAAGTTGCAGAGCATGTGTGTCAGTGAGATTCTTTTGTCTCAAGACTTGTCATTAAATACCATGGTTTCCTATAGTTTCTTTTCATTTTAAGCAAAGCTGACTCAAAGTTTAAAGCTTTCTCTCCACACTCTGGTTTCCCACTGGTTTCACAGTTATGGTCATTTAAAATGTGTATCTGCATATCTATTTCAGAGAATTTGAAGCAACATTCTGCTCTCTCTGTTTGATGAATCTCATTCAACTCCATACATTGCCTACCCAATCTAGCAATCCCATTTCATTCCCAGTTAATGCTCCAATATGTCATCATTGGTGCCATTGCTTTTAATCCAATACCTTCTAAACCTTGTCAGTGTCCCAGATTAAATCATTCAATAATGTAAATATGACTTTTGTAGTTATCATGGGACTTTGGGTTATTTAAAAATTGTAAGTCTTAGGTTTTATTCTAAAATTAAATACCCGATTGATTTTCCCATAGTAGGCAATTAAAACAGGCAAATTGTCATAAGTCACGTCCCTCCATGGACTTTTATTTAAGTATAGGCCACTCTTTAGTCAGCCTCTGAAGAGATTCATAGGCCTCTGGATTCTTTATGATTTCTCTACACAAGTTTTCATCTTAGGAGAATTCCAACCATCTGTGAGCTTTTAATTGCCAATAAAAATTACTTATTCATAGAATATTAGAACTGAAGTCCTGGAGGCTCCTTAATTCCAGACCTTTAATATAAGAAGTTTCACAGTTTTTCCTGATATTGGCTACTGTGTTTTCTTAAGTGTATTACCAGTTATTATTCAGTCCTGTTTCTGCAAATGTAGGAATAGTCCATGGGGTACAAAGATGTTGTGAAGTGAAATTGAATGATTTTTGTTTGCTGCTCTGTGCTATGAATGTGTGCTTTAAGCCCGTTCACCTGTACCTAATATCTACTGAATAGTTTTCTAGAGAATATTTTATGATACTTCAACACTCATGAAAGCATAAATATTCTATATAGCCTTTTTCCCCATCCACACTGAAACTGGCCTGCTCCAAGAAATATAAAATAATTATGACCTTTGGCACAATGGTAGTATTAATTTTTCTCTCAGAAACTAGATGTTGACTTTATACAAAGGAATATCAAGCTGCCTTCTCTTTTATTGAAATTCAAAAGAATGTAGAGCACCATGTTTAATACTCAAAAGGAAGTTCTTCATTTTAATAGAAACAGTGCACATTGCTAATAAATCTTAACGCTACTCATTTTACAAAGTATGATTTCTTGTTAAATATGAAACTATTTCAACAACCAGATTATCTGTATGGGAGAATCTACAGGACTATCTTGCTTCTTGCTCTTGTTACTTAATAATCATAACTAAACTTCCATAATAGTCCATTCTTCAAAGAAGGAATTTATACATGTGATCTTATTTAATTTTTACAACAATCTGAATAGAAAGGCAAGTATATGATTGTGACTGTATTAAGCGAAAGTCAGGTGTAACAAGAGGTAGAGATTGAACTACAATCCACAGCTCGCTTCCATAGTCAGAACTAGAGAAAGCCATTGTTTTTCTTTGCCTTTCTCAGCCTGCACTCCTTCATCTGCCCATATTCCAGATTCCTCTCTTCGTTGCACTGAACCATGTATCTCAGCCTTTCTCTTGTCCCCACAAGATCCCCAATGTTTTTCTGAGGCATGATTAACTTCTCTGAAAATTTGGGTTCATGTTGCATAGCAACAGGTTTCTGCCATTTCTCTAGCTCTTCACCTCAAACAGTACTCCTTCCCAGCGTCCACAAGTCTCAGACATGTCCCTCCACCTCATAGGTTTAGGAAGGGTAAATGATGAATCCAAATGATGAAGAATGATGTGAAAGCCATGTGTCTCATTACAGATTCAGAGCTCCGTCATGACTTCAATAATATTAACAGTAACCATTTGTTTAGCACATTATAGTTTACATAGACATTTGATTTGCATTGACCTATTTTAATCTGTTTAATAACCCTATGAGGAAAGTATTACTGTTCCATTTTGCAGAAGCAGATATGGATACATACAAAATAGACTTATCTAAGGCACTGCCTATTTGTTATCATTCACCTTTACCCTTTCCTTTGAGATTTCACTTACATAAAATTGATTTCAACTCCTAACCTACACCTTACTGAAGTCCAGTAGTATGGATTTCTTTTTTTCTTTTCTTTTCTTTTAGGACTTTATTTATTTCTTATTTAGAGAGCACAGGCTGGGGTCGGAAGGAGGGATAGAGGGAGAAGGAATGAGAGAATCCTCAGCAGACTGAGCTCCATGCTAAGCATGGTGACCGTTGTCACAGGGCTTAATCCCACAACAACCCTGCGATACTGACCTGAGCAGAAATCAAGAGTAGGTGGCTCAACTGATTGAGCTACTCAGGAGCCCCTTCCAAGGCTTTCTGTTAATAATTAGGAGCTCACAGTCTCTGGTCGCCTCTTTCTATAGCCTTTGATTGCAGCTGAATCTTATGTTCTAGTGCAGGTGATATGTCTATCTCTCAGCTTCAGTGCAATCTAAATATGAAAAATAGTCCTTTTATTTATCTGTTTTTAACTTTTTATAAAAACCAAATCCAGCTACTCTAGAAGCTGAAGGAAATGATATGATAAATTTTCACAACTAATGTGCATTTTGCCAGAGTAAGCTCACTAAAGAATATTTGTTTCATCTTGCTATGGAGTTAAGAATGGATTCAGGGGGCGCCTGGGTGGCTCAGTTGGTTGGGTAACTGCTTTCGGCTCAGGTCATGATCCTAGAGACCCGGGATCGAGCCCCACATCAGGCTTTCTGCTCGGCGGGAAGCCTGCTTCTCCCTCTCTCAGTCTCTCTGCTTGTGTTCCCTCTCTAGCTGTGTTTCTCTCTGTCAAATAAATAAATAAAATCTTTAAAAAATAAAAAAAATATAGGATTCAGTATTGGAAAGTTTGCAGCTAATCTCATGTTCCTTTTATTATAAAATACTGTTTCATAAAATTATTCCTTATTTAGCTTTGGTAATGATTGATGTATCTATTTAGAAAGTTTTAACCATAGAACAATTTAGAGAATTTTATGACATCCATGTTCCTCACTTTTGGTCTCAGGGCCTGCTTGCATTCTTAAAAGTCACAGAGGATCTCAAAGAACATTTGTTTATATGAATTAACTGTTGCTTTCTTCCCATAATATAAATTAAAACTGATAATTAAAGAATTTTTACTTATTAATTCATTTAAAAATATAAGCCAATTACATGTTAACGTAGATAAGATCTTTTTATGAGTACAATAGTCCCCCCTCATCCACAGGGAATATGTTCCAAGACCTCCCAGTAGATGCCTAAAACTGCAGAAAGTATCAAAACCTATATATATTCTATTTTTCCTATATAAAGTTTAAAAATTAAACTCTCTAAGAGATTAACAGTAACTAATAATAAAATAAAATAATCATAACAATATGCTATTAAAATGTTATGTGAGTATGGTCTCCCTCGAAATGCCATATTATACTCGATTACTTCTCTTGTGATAATGTAAGGTGATAAAATGCCTATGGGACAACATGAAGTGAGATGAATGACACAGGCGTTCTGATGCAGTGTCAGGCTACTGTTGACCTGACAATATATCAAGAAGATCATTGGCTTCTGGGTCATGGCGGACTTTGACTCAATGAAATCATAGAAAACGAAAGTGCAGTTAAGCAGAGACTACTGTATGACTATATTCTTCCAAAAAATAATGAGAAGTTTAGCACTGTTTTTTTTTTACTTTTGCCAATCTCTTTAACAGCTAGTTTATTAGAAGAAAATTGGATTCTTATTGCTACACATTATTATTATTATTGAAGTTTATGAAGAAAATTCAACTTCATGGAGGGAGATGTATTTTAGCCATGTTTTCAGATACATGCGGATATTATTCTTTGATATTACACCAAAAATTCGACAAATGGTAGTTTCTTAGAGAGTCTTACTTATTGTGTTAGGTGAGATCAGACAATCAATAAGTTGGGAAATGTGCTAAGTTTGCCAAAATTCTAATAACCTCATTGCACTCTATAAATTTTTCCTATTGTTTCTATTTATTAGACATTGTTCTAAGCACTTTAGATCTACTAATTTATTTAATTGTCTTGATAACTCAGTGACAAAAGGGCCATTATTAACCTCATTCTATGAAAATAAGGGAACTGAGGCTTCTGAATCTCTGAAATGAACTTTCCATGTTTCCACTCAGTTCTATTCTTTCACAGGGTAGTAAATTCAAAGTAAAATAAATTTAATGACAAAGATAAATAATAGAATTTCAAAGTTACTGGTAAGCATATGACATAGTGAAAACTAATGATACATTGGTAAATTACAAAGGGAGCTAACATAACCCTCCTTTAGTAGACCAAAATCACTTACTATTTCCTTAGTATGCTTCCAATTATATTATCTTTTGAAATAGAATGATCTACTTTGGTAACTTGTTTCTAATACATATTTTCCTGAATATGACATCTAAGAACTA
Source organism: Spilogale gracilis (assembly GCA_004023965.1). Lineage (NCBI taxonomy): Eukaryota > Metazoa > Chordata > Mammalia > Carnivora > Mephitidae > Spilogale > Spilogale gracilis. The sequence continues at coordinate 68,833 of PITA01003302.1, forward strand.
CATTAATAGAACTTCTAAGTACAATCTTTAGCACATTGCTCTTTTGTGTGCACATTCCCATATATTGCTATAAAAACACCTTAAGCTAATTTTAAGAATCTGTGTTTGGGATCCTAGTAAGAATACAGCTAAAACAACATAGGTTTTCAGGATTTACATAGTTCTTTAAGATTACAAAATCTCAAGAGCATAGGGATAAAAGCTTGTGATTCTGTAACACAAGTTTTTAGAGGAGTTGTCAGGAAAAGTATGGTGTGAGGACATATACTTCCTCTCGATGGCACAGGAAAGGAGCAGTGAGCACTAGCAGAAGCAGTACCATAAAGAATAGTTTTTTTACAACAAATCTTAATAGTACCTCCTGGGAACTTTCCAGAATAGAGTTAACTGAGAAACCTATGCTCAATAATGAATGTGCTTTCCCAAGGTCATAAATGCAGATTTATATAATATATTGGAAGCCTATCTGTGATGGTATGAGTAAAGAATAAGAAAAAATTGGATAATGTATCACACCTTAGATTTATCTATCAAATCTTCCTTCTGATAGATAAAATAAACATTAATTAATATTAAAACACTCAAAATGGAATTTGGGTGAATAAGTTTATCTCTATTTCTGAAATATATCAAGATGCATTTATTAAATTAATAGTAGAAATTATGACTCGGACAACTAATAGTTCAGTTGTGTTTTGTTTATGAATCATTATAACTCAGCATACTATAAATATTCCTATAGACTCACCACCTATCCTTGTAACAAACTGTTTCCATTCAGAGTATTTATTTAATAAAAATAAGGCTAAATAATTGGCAAGAACTTGGATCTCCCTATAGAGCAATGTGAATTGTATTTTCTGAATACCTCATAGACATTTAGAGAAACTGAAACACTTGTCAAGTAAAAGGAAAGGAAAGCAACTCTGTGGGCAAAACTTCAGTTCGACAATTGAAAATTCCAATCTGGCTGCTGGGAAGAAAGAGAATGGGATAGATACTAGTTCACTAGTTCCAAGCAATGGAATCACACATATGCTTTGGTTTGGTTTTGGTTTTATCACTTTCATACAATAGGGTGCTGGAGGAAGAGGACATGGAGTTGAAAAGATGATGGGCAGGAAGGGCACAAGAAAAGACAAGATGTGCTAATAAGTAGTATAATGAACATTTGTATAAAATTTTACAGTTCACAGTATGTTTAAAGCATTTTATTTTATTTAATCCTAACCAAAAAGGGAGGGGGGAATCCTGTGGAGTAGACACATTGCCAATATTAATATCTCTCTTACAAAAGAAGAGACTGAGGTTCAGGTTAACTGGCTGTCCCAAGGCTACATAGCAAGTAAGGAGGAGGATTCAAATCCAGACATTGTGATTCCTAAAACTTCTCAGTACTACCACATAGCTGAACTGTTTCCACAATACATCCTAGAATACATCTTATGATATCAAGTCATTGTGCAGAAGGTCCGGAGATAAAATATGGCCTCTGTTAATCCCTCCACCAACCTGATTTCTAATAAATAGAAAGGTACACATTTTCCCACTTACTACCCAGGAAAAGGGTGGTTGTCCTTCTATAAAACTTTGGAGCTATAGACCCAACTATAACCACCAGAGCAATCCCTTTGGAGAAAAGAGGACTGTTTCCAGAGCACATGTGAAATAAACACTGTGAACTTTATAGTTGTCCTTTTAAGTCTGTAAGGAGTGAGCCTCTCCTGAGGAAAATAATCTGCTTGTATAATGATTACTTTCAACTTTACTTTTAAAGTTTGGATAACTTTCCTGGAAAAAAAAATAGAGGGGTGACTAGCACTTGCAGCAAGAGGGATGAAGGTTAACTGTGATAAAGAAGTTCTGATGGTAAGCCAGAGTGGGGAGAATCTCTTCCTCTAGGTATGTTTCAAGGCAATAGGTTTTATCTATCAGAGATCTTCAGAGTGTATTTATTTTTCCTTTTTATTTCTATTTTTAAGCATTATTTTTATTATCACTGTGTAACATCTCAAGCATATTAAAGCTTTTTGAGAATAATATGAGAAGCACTCTTGCACATTTTTCTACATGAAGAAGAAAGTTGAGAGGCACCTAGGTGGATCAGTTGAATAAACGTCTGCCTTTGGCTTAGGTCATGATCCCAGGGTCCTGTTATCAAACCCCACATCCAACATCAGGCTTCCTGCTCAGCAGGGAGCCTGCTTCTCCCTCTCCCTCTACCCCTCCTCTACTTGTGCTCACTCAGTCTCTCCCTCTTTTTGTCTCTCTCTCTCATACAAATAAATAAAATCTTTTTTTAAAAAGTTGAATGGAAATAATTATTATATAATATTAAGACAACTATAGCCATCCTGTTATATATATGGTAGATGAAAGAGTATTTATAATAATTATTAGGACAAGGGGTCCATTTTAATTTGCTACATTTAATTTCCCTACTTTCCTTTAAAGCTACGTATAAAGTTCAATACTTCAGAATATAAAATATAAGTTCCACAGCCTTATCTGCCAGCAATAATTCCTTATTAATGCTGCCATTTTAATAATAAATTCTAAATTATTCAAAATAGTTCAATATTTGTACTCAAGACAGAATCAATAGTCACCACTGTTAGAATTTAGAGAGAAACCAATAAAAGGGCAAAGTCACAGACAGAAGTCCATGAATTCATCTGTTAGGAAAAAAATTATCTAATACATGAGGTCATGCTAGCAGGTGAACTGGTGTCACTTTGTCTGATTTCCGGAGGTCTTTTCCATCTCAAGAGACTTAGAATCTGAAAAATATCTTTATTCTTTATGCTAGAGATTCATGAGGTGCATCTGGTGATTATATCTTTAGGGTAAGTACTGATTAATACCTAAAAAGGAGTAGAGTTGCATTCCTACAGTGTCCTTGGTCAGTCCAGCCCTGCCTGGGGCAATATGACCTCTGGTGTTCATTCTTCCATCTTAACCAACAAGATGGACACTGGCTTCACGATTAAAAGGAAAATCTCCAGAAAGAAGTCACCTAACTTGTGATTTGTGCCATGTTTCTAACGATACCAGGAAAACTGTATTCAATGTAGCAAAAGCTTTGATGTTATAAATGTTAACATGTTGTACATGAACAAGGCAATTTCAAGGATGAACAGCAGGTGCTGATGATGAGGAAAGACCATTCAAAGCCAGGAATTTTGAAGTTACTTGACAAGCTATTCTTTTTTTTTTTTTTTTTTTGGTTAAATGGAGCATTTTCTCTGGCTTCTAATGGATAATTATAGAATTCATTTAGCTCATTCCATCTGCTTTCTTCTGGTCTAAAAGTGGTCTCCTGAGTAGATGTCCCTAACAGGAAGAATGTTTCTTGATGGAATGAATATTTCATTTGTTTAGAATTTAATTTCTTTTTATATTAAATTAAAAATTAGTCCCATATGTAATTGGTCTGAGTAGAGTAAGCTAATTCTTTAACATCCATTCATCTAAGTTTCATTTATAATATATATAAATTATATGTAAATTTATATATCAGGAAGTGAAAGCTTCCTCTTATTATTAATATCTCCTTGGAAATAACTATGTCTAACTATTTGGAGTATATCTTTACATTTTTTTCTTTCTCTTTCCCTTTCTATGAATATACACTCACTCTCATTCATTTACTCATTCAATAAATATTTATCTATGTCCTGTTATGATGAGCCAGGTGATGCAGAAGAGCAGTAAACAGTCCCTTCTCTCATGGAATGTACGTATTTTTTATTATAAAAATGTAATAATACAATAGGTATTCTGCAACAGCCAGATGTTCTTTTACTCAACAATACACCATAAACATTTCACCACATCAGCACTTGGAGTCTACCATATTCTGTTCTTTTCCTCCTTCTTCCATTTATACACCTTGAAATAGTTTATATTCACCATCTATATATATTTTGTCAACCTAAGAAAAGCCAATTATTTTATTGGCAAAATGGGTTTATTCAGGAATGGTTAAAAATTACAATTCAGGACCTTTGAGCTACAGCAAAACCATAGGCAAGTCCAATAAACAAAGGAGAGGAAGATTATTTTATAGAGAAGAAGGACGGAGTTGGGGATGTGTTCTTCTGAACTAAGGTCCATTGGAGAAGAGAGTTCAGGGTGATGATGGTTTCTCACTGGCTGAGAAACTGGGGTAGTTGATTTCTTGTAGAAGATGCAGTATACATCTTTTCCTGGTAGGGCCTATAATTGATCATTCTTTCCTATTGATTCTTGTTGGGGTCTATAATTGACAATTGTTCCTATGACTGACGTTGAGTGGTATAGCTCCTTTTAGCCTCCCAACTCCATTTTTGCAGAAAATTAATATTTTCAGTTTTCACTTTCCATTCAGGTCTCAAGTCACTAAAATCTGGACTTCTACAAAATATGGTTTATCAGGTTGTTGGGGAGAAAGAATTTCCTCTGCCCTTCAAGGTCCTTCTAGATGAAGTAAGAATCAAATCAAGATAAGACAGATTAACAGGAGAAAAATCAAAGTTAGTTTCATATGAGACATGAACTTCCAGAGACAAGCAACATGAAGTTTATTTGACTTTCTGAGCTCAGAAGAGTGGTAAAGGTTTGGGGGTACTAACAGAAGGAAGGTGGGAGGAGATGGTTGGAAAACTAAGTTGTCCTATTATATGGTTAAATTCCTTAGGTAAAAGGGAACTCATATAAATATCTCTCTTCCTGGTACATCCAGGAAGTTGTGGGGGAGGTAAAGAGCTTTTTCTGAATTTGCTTTGCTTAACTCAAAATAAATTCCATACCAAAGTAGCCCATCTTGAGAAAGCCTGCCCTTGGCCCCTATAAGGTCATACATGCTTGTTGCCTAGTTCAGTTGATGTCTTTTAATTCTCTCCTTTCTTGGCGACTCTACCGTATGTGATGTAGTCAACTCTAAAACTGCCCTTTACTACTCTAATTCATGCAGTAGTTATTTCTTCTCAAACTCTTTCGCTGGTGCTATTGCTTTTCTTCTGAGTGATAATGTTTCTTGAGCTCCATCTTTAGCCCTTAGTCTCCATCTTATCTTTAGATGGCCTCATGTGCTCCCATGAATTCACCTGTCACCTATGTGCTAATGAGTCTCAAATCTTGGAATTATTTCATCCTATACATCTCCAGCTGGATATCTTGCAGGTGTTTCCAACCAAACACAGAGCAGGATTCATCTTCCTATTCATTCCTGTTCTTTTTCTTACATTTCTTAACTCAATGCAAGAAAACTCCTTTCACCCCCCCCGCCCCCCCGCTTAGCCCAGACACTTGGGACTCAGTTTTAACATCCCTTGTTCCATGCTCCACACAGCCTGTAGCACTCTCAGATGTACTTTGTTAGAGTCCCTCTTCATCCTTACTGTCACTGGTCTCTGTTTCAACAGTTAGTGTTTATCTCCTACACTAGAGTGAACATCCCTTCCTTTGTCTTATTCCACTACAATCCTACCCTTCACACTACAATGAGAGTTTTTTTCTAATGCAAACTTTAAGTATGTATTACTCTTTTCAAAAGTATTTCAGTGGTTTTCTGAGATCATCACATTAAGTACAAAAACTTTTGTACAGCTTAATGCCGTAATACAATTCTATGTAACTTGGCAACTACTTGTCTCTGTAGTCTCATCTTCCATCAAGATATGTCCGAATCTCTATTCTCATATTCTAAACTGTTGCTCCACAGAGGACCAAATTCTCCCCTCTGTGCATTTGAACATTCTGCTCCTCTTACTGAAATACTCTCTTTGCCTTCCCTTCTGCTCTTTACCTATCTGGCACCTCCTTCCTCAAGAATCACCTCAGATTCATCCCTTGTGACTCCATACTTTTGTCCATATTGTTCCAGGTGTTTCAAATATCTGCCTTTTCCCCATATTTACTTAGCTACCCCTATGAATGCACTCAGATCAAACGTGGCCCCTTTTGAGAGCATTTCCCAACCCTCTATGAGTACTCAGAGAATACTATAGTTGTCTTTCTTCAGTATTTACTCCTATCATGATAATCCTCTATTTGTTGTCTGTCTATAGCACTAGACTTGTTACCTAACCATCTATCATAGCCTCTAACTCAGGAAATCAGGGGAAGCCTTGCTGTGTTGCCACAGCCAACTGTTCCATCCTGAGGAATCCTGACATATCAAAATCAGAGCTCCTGGCTGGGTTTGCCGATAGTGTTGCCCAACAAGCTCAGATAAATTTGTCACAAGAAAAGCCAATAATTCAAGAGAGGGGTTTTGGAAAAGAGAGAGAAATTTATTTGGATGCAGACCACTGGGGGAGGTGGCAGGCTCAAGCCTTAACAACTGACCTCTCCACTGGTAACCTAAAATTTTATAAAGAGAGGATGGAGGGTGGAGGTTCATGCAAGAGAGCAGGTAGAGAGTGCATGATCATGGATAGGGGATGGTAAGTGTCCAGCCCATGAACATGGGTAGGGAAGTGGATGTGTGGTCTTCTAGGCAGTCCATTGCTATCTGGGCTTTTCTGGCCTGGTTAATAGAATGTTCCAGTCATTGCAAAACACCTTCATTAATGTTTCAAGAAAATTTGATAAGAAATAAGCACAATGGATTTTAGTTAGAGCATTAGTTAGTCTATCTTATCTATTTCTGATTTTAACTGTTGGAATCTATGGTTGAGCAAGAGGGCTCGCTGAATGCCTTGTGAGCAGGAATCATCTTCTTCAAATTTATGACCACAAAAGTTAGCAGTGTCTGTCTCATGGTAGGTGAACGAGTTTTAAATGAGTAATTCATTCTAAACTGTGACCAGTTTTTCATGTCATGAATGAATATTCATTCATTCATGAGATAAAAATCTAGACATTGAATTGTTATGTACCTCTCTCCCACTTATACCTTCTGTCATAAGATATACTGAAAGATAAATTAAGACCTATATTTTGATGATGTCCTAAAAGTTCACTTTTGCTTTTGTATCCCTTGCCTTTGGAGATGTATCTTGAAAGAAGTTGCTGTGGCTGATATCAAAAAGGTTACTGCCTATGTTTTCCTCTAGGATTTTGATGGATTCCTGTCTCATATTGAGGGCTTTCATCCATTTAGAGTTTATCTTTGTATATGGTGTGAGAGAATGGTCCAGTTTCATTCTTCTGTATATAGCTCTCCAATTTTCCCAGCACCATTTATTGATTAGACTATCTTTCTTCCATTGGATATTTTTTCCTGCTTTATTGGAGATTAGTTGACCATAGAATTGAGAGTCTATATCTGGGCTCTCTATTCTGTTCTACTGGTCTATGTGTCTGTTTTTGTGCCAGTACCATGTTGTCTTGGTGATCATAGCCTTGTAATATAGCTTGAAACCAGGCAATGTGATGCTCCAGCTCTGCTTTTCTTTTTCAACATTTCCTTAGCAATTCTGGTCTTTTCTAGCTTCATACAAATTTTAGGATTGTTTGTTCCAGCATTTTCAAAAATGTCATTGGTATTTTGATTGGGATGGCATTGAAAGTATAGATTGCTCTGGGCAGCATAGTCATTTTAATGATGTTTCTTCTTCCGATACATGAGCATGGAATGTGTTCCCATCCTTTTGTGTCTTCTTCAGTTTCTTTCACGAGTATTTTGTAGTTCCTAGAGTATAGATCCTTTACCTCTTTGGTTAGGTTTATTCCAAGGTATCTTATGGTTTTTGTTGCTATTGTAAATGGAATTGATTTTCTAATTTCTCTTTCTACAGTTATATTGTTAATGTATTTTTAAAAAACTGATTTCTGTGCACTGATTTTGTATCCTGCCACATTACTGAATTGCTGTATGAGTTCTAGTAATTTGTGCGTGGAAACTTTGGGGTTTTCCACATAGAGTATTATGTCATCTGTGAAAAGGGAGAGTTTGATTTCTTCTTTGCCAATTTGAATACCTTTTATTTCTTTTTGTTGTCTGATTGCTGTTGCTAGGACTTCTAGTACTATGATGAACAATAGTGGTGAGAGTGGGCATCCTTGTTGTGTTCCTGATCTCTATGGGAAGGCCCTCAGTTTTTCCCCATTGAGAATGATATTTGCCGTGGGTTTTTCATAGATGGATTTTATGAAGTTGAGGAATGTCCCCTCTATCTCTATTCTCTGAAGAGTTTTAATCAGGAAAGAATGCTGTATTTTGTCAAATGCTTTTTCTGCATCAATTGAGAGGACCATGTGGTTCTTGTCTCTTCCCTTATTTATGTGTTCTATCACATATGCAAACGTTGAACCACCCTTACATCCCAGGGATAAATCCCACCTGGTCATTATGGAAAATCCTTTTAGTGTACTGTTGGATCCTAGTAGGATCTTGTTGAGAATTTTGGCATCCATATTCATCAAGGATATTGGTCTGAAATTCTCCTTTTTAATGGAGTCTTTGCCTGGTTTGGGGCCTTTGCTGGCCTCATAGAAAGCTTCTGCACAGAAAAGGAAACAGTCAACAAAACAAAGAGACAACCCTCAGAATGGGAGAGGATATTTGCAAATGGCACTACAGACAAAGGGCTGATATCCAAGATCTATAAAAAACTTCTCAAACTCAAAAAATAGATAGTTAAGTTTAAAAAATCACATATTGCATGGAGCACTGGGTGTGGGGCATAAACAATGAATCTTGGAACACTGAAAAAATAAAACAAATTTAAAGTAAAAAAAAATCAGCAGAAGACATTAGCAGACACTTCTCCAAAGAAGACATACAAAAGGCTAACAGATACATGAAAAATTGTTCATCATCATTAGCTATCAGATAAATTTATATCAAAACCACATTGAGATACCACTTTGTACCAGCTAGAATAGCAAAAATTGACAAGGCGAGAAACAACGAATATTGGAGAAGTTGTGGGGAAAGGGGAACCCTCTTACACTGTTGGTGGGAATGTAAACTGGTGCAGCCAACTTTGGAAAACAGTGTGGAGGTTCCTCAAAAATTAAAAATATAGCTACCCTATGACCCAGCAATTGCACTACTGGGTATTTACCCCAAAGATACAGATGTAGTGGAAAGAAGGGTCATATGCACCTCAATGTTCATAGCAGCAGTGTCCACAATAGCCAAAATGTGGAAAGAGCCAATATGCACTCTAACAGATGAATGGATAAAAAAAGATGTGGTCGGGGCGCCTGAGTGGCTCAGTTGGTTCAGCGACTGCCTTCGGCTCAGGTCATGATCCCGGAGACCCGGGATCGAGCCCCACATCGGGCTCCCTGCTCGGCAGGAAGCCTGCTTCTCCCTCTCTCACTCCCTCTGCTTGTGTTCCCTCTCTGGCTGTGTTTCTCTCTGTCAAATAAATAAAATCTTAAAAAAAAAAAAAAGATGTGGTCCATATACACAATGGAATATTACTCAGCCATCAGAAAGGATGAATACCCAACTTTTTCAACATAGATGGAACTGGAGGAGATTATGCCAAGTGAAATAAGTCAGAGAAAGTCAATTACCATATAGTTGCACTTATTTGTGGAACTTAAGGAATAGCATAGAGGACATTAAGAGAAGGGAAAAATGAAGGGGGAGAAATCAGAGTGAGAGACAAACCATGAGAGACTATGGACTCCAACAAACAAACTGAAGGTTTTAGAAGGGAGGTATTGGGGGGAGGGGTGAGTCTGGTGATGAGTATTAAGGAAGGAACAGATTGCATGGAGCACTGCGTGTTGTACAAAAGTAATGCATCATGGAACACTACATCAAAAACTAATGATGTACTGTACGGTGACACCATAACACAATAAAAAAGAAATTAATGACTATAAATAGAATGACAGTCTTTGAGATAAAAGAATTTTGGAAGGAAGTGATGAAGGAACACCTTTCAGAATATGGAAAATTAGTTCTATTTTTATAATTTATAAGTATCTGAATGACATTTAATTCATATGTTATAGTCTCTTATACCTGATTCCTTCTCTTCAAATACCAATTTCACTGCACTATTGGCTGAGTTTGTATTCTGTAACAATCCTAGACATTGGAGTCTGCGTGGAACCATGAGGATTCATATTTTATCTTTATATGTATCTTGTATTTATAAGGGTACATTAACTACGTAACTGGATTAAAACAATAATATTATATTAGACATTCCTAGGCAAAGGAGAAACTACTGCCACTAACAGAACCCAGTGATATAAATTAATATTTAAAAAAATTACAGAAGTCTACACATTCTAATGCCAAGCTGAAAGTCCCACTTAGCTTTTGTCTTTTAATTTGGCAGGAAAATGAGAATGATGGCTACTGATTTTAACAGATTTGGCATCAAATCTAGGTTTACTATTGTTCATATGGAATTTTCCTCACATGGTACCCAGATGGTAACAAAAAAGTAGACTGAATTTTCAAAATTAGTTCATTTTTTAGTCATGATTACTGTATTCAGAAAATATTATGTGAAAAACCTATTTTTAAAACTAACTTTATATTATTCAAAGAAAGAACTTAAATATATACGAATGCATTGTGGAAACTTCTTTATCAAATACCTGTACATAATATTATAAACTTGTTTTTGTAAAACTGTTCTGAAGTTGCATTCTTAAAGGAAACATTGACCTATAATCCTTGATCCATGAATTCTTAGATTATAAGGCACCTTAGAGGTAACCTAGTACTCCTTTCCCACAGTGCCTGACATAGTCATATAGTCTATTTTGTTGTTTTTGTTTCTTTTCTTGTTTTATTTTTGTAGTTTTTGTCTGTGTCATCATTGTTTTGCAATCTACCATTTTGTAATGTTATCCATTAATCATAGTTGTATACTTTGGAACAAAACAGAGATCAGGTAGTTCATCCACTGTTCACCAAAATATGAAAGCCACAAATTCAGAAGTCCTTGATTTTTTTTTTCTTTTCCCTTCCCAATACCCTCCCTTCACTGATTTTGTCCTATCAGTTCTACATTCATATTATACGTTCAATTTATCCACTTACTTCCATTTTTACTGCCACTAGGTGGTAGTCCAAGCCACCATCATCTTTGACCTATACTATTGTAATAGCCTTCTCATCAATCCTTGTGTTTCAGTTGTCATCTCTTTACCCTCAGCTTTCCTTACCAGCTCTCTCCACACTGGAATACATACACCGCAGGACAATGCAGGCTCATTCATTAGGATACAAGAACAAATACCAGAAATTCTATTTCTATTTATTTTTATCCCATTCTTTCTCATTTTTATTTTGTATATGTTTATAACATTCATAAATTAATACAGTAGAGCATGTGTGTATTTATAAATAAACAAATGTACATATATTTGGGGTAGCATGTTTAAATACTGAATACTCTATTCCAGAATATTCTGACTAGCACAGAATAGGATTATTACATCTTAGAATTTGCATATTGCCCTTATATAACGTAAGATCTTAGCATTTTAGCTATTTTCTGTTTTGTTTTTTTTTTAAATTCGTAGTCTGATATATCCAACCTCCCAGATCCTTAACAAATATGTAAATCATTGTTTTTTAATATGCAGTACCTTCCATTTATCCTAATTAGATTTTCTTATGCTTTAAAAAAATTTTTGAAACAAACTCATTCTTACAGAGAAAGTCAAGTACCATACCCGTACAACTCAAATAACATTGTTTCCTGGACCAGTTGAGAGTTCACTGCCCACCTGCTACCCCATCATCTCTAATACTTTAGTTTACATTTACTACAAACAAAATATCTTTCTATGCTAGTCCTGAGACTATCAAAACCAGGAAATCAACATTGTTAATCCAACTTAATACTTAGACCCTATTTAAAATTTGCCAGTTCTCAAAGTATGTCCTTTATCGTAACTATTCCAATTCAGAATCACATGTTGCATTTGTCATGTTTCCTTCTTCTCTTTCAAATTGGAAAAATTACTCATTTCTTCTTTGACTTACATTATCTCGACATTTTGAATATTTTAGACCAGTTATTTTGTAGAATATCCCTGAATTTGGGTTTGCCCATTGTCTTCTCGGGATTAGATTCAAGTTATGCATTTTAGGTACCATAGAAACAGTGCTGGGATCCTCTCATTACATCCTATTTGCAGGCACATGACAGTTTTTCCCAGTTATGCATGATGTTAACTTTGATCACAAGATTAATATGATGTTTATCAGGTGCTTTCACTGTATGGTTACTCTTTTAAACATTTTATTTATTTATTTGTCAGAGAAATAGAGCACAAGCAGGGGGAGTAGCAAGCAGAGGGAGAAGCAGGGTACCCCTGAGCAAAGAGCCTGATGAGGGAGTTGATCCCAGGACCTTGGGATCATGACCTGAGCTGAAGGCAGATGCTTAACTGACTCAGCCACCCAAGTGTCACTGCATAGTTAATATTTTATTACATGTTTTGTGGGAGGTACTGTGCAACTATGTCACTGTCCCATTCCATAGCAAACTTTTATTATTTACTGACTTATTTATAATAGTATGGACTCAGGCTTTCCTATTTTATTCAGTGGATACAATTTTGTACTATCACTATTTATTTTGATGCTCTATTGTCCCATATTTAGCTAGTGAGATTCCCTTTATTCAGGCTTCTTACATCTTTTTGACATATTCCCTTTTACTCTTTGAATGCATTCTTAATTTTTGAACTATATTTCACTTTCTTTATTTCAATATTTCAGGTCATTTATATTACTTTGAATCTTGATTGTGCTACTTACAATATCAACTATTCCTCCTAGATGATAAGCATTTCTTCTGTTTCTTTATGTAAGTCATGGATAATAATCAATGATAATGGTTATGGATATAGAATGGATTATAAGTGGATAATAATGACCAATGTGTTGAAGCCAAGGAAAGAACCCTGTTGTACTGTTCCAAAGACTAATTTCAAGATCAGCAGTCTTCAACCAATTAATCAATATACTATTTTATAGTACATTTTGAAGAATTATTGATCATCAGACTAGTCGCTGCTGCCTAGTCAAAGTCACTATCAAGCCAAAGATTCTTTCCTGGATTCCAACCACCTCCTTCTGGAAAGAAAATATTTGCTAACATTCAGTTCTTCATGACTGAAAGCACTGTCTCCATCCCCACCTGATCCCAGGGTTCAAGAGAACTCATACTTTAAAGTCACTCCCATGACTAGGAGGATCTTGACTTAGAGCTCACTTAAGGATACCAAAGTGCTGGGTACCAGGAGCTGGTGGACAAAACAGACAACAACTTAGTCCCGGGCACACATTTTACACTCACTATACTGCTTCATTGAGCAAATGAATAAATACTGAAGATTAATGCAAATAAATAAACTCAACTTTAAATGGGTCTAGCTGTTCAGTAATCTGTGAGTGTTAATGGAAAAGCCTCTAAAGCCAAAAATTGGGATTCCAGACTTTAATTTTCAAGGATTACAACTGTAAAACTTGACAAACCACTAAGTTACTCTGAGTTTCAGTGTTTTTTGTTTGTTGTTATTAGATGAAAATAATAAATGAAACACTCCTGCTTCATCCACAGACTTGTATAAGCTGGAGAAGTCATGTAAATGAAAATTACCTGTATGCCTTAATTGGTATTGATGTGTCATATTATCTTCTGGTGAATATACAATGTTACCATACAGTTATTTTTTCATCATTTTATAAGAAAATGAGCAGATTTTTGAAATGCCCATAATTTTCCTAAACTGATTACCTAATACTGATATTTCTTTAAAAAGGAGAAGGAAAGTAAACGGGAAGTAGGGTAATTCAGGGAGAGAAACGGAAACAAGAGAGACTCTGGACACAGAAACAAACTGACGGACTTGGAGGGAGGGAGTGGGGGGATGGGAGAGCCTGGTGGTGGGTACTGAGGGCACCTATTGCATGGAGCACTGGGTGTGGGGAATGGGCAATGAATCTTGGAACACTGAAAAAAAGAGAAAGAAAAAAGAAAAAAAAGGAAAAAGAAAAAAATAAAAAAAGAAGATGAAGCTTAATTTTTTAAAAATTAATTAAATAAAATAACATAGAGAAGAAAAGAAAATGACACTAAGTTAGCTTTTTGAGATGCTCACAAACCATCTACTTAAAAAATGTTCTCAAATTTCTCTGAGATCAATATAAACCACACTATTTGATTTACAAAAATCCTTCCTTCCTTTAATTAGAAAGTTAGAACAGGTTTGCTTTTCAAAACTGATGGCATTTTTTCCCTGCTCTTTGGTTTTTCAAAAAGTAATGATTTTATTATTTATTTATTTATTTATTTATTTATTTATTTATTTATTTATTTATTTGTCAGAGGGAGAGAGGAAGCACAAGCAGATGGTGTGGCAGGCAGAGGGAGAAGTAGGATCCCTGTTGAGCAGCCCAAGGTGGGAGATGGGACTTGATCCCTGGACCCTGGATCACAACCTGAGCTGAAGGCAGACGCTCAACCAGCTAAACCACCCAGGTGTCCAAGAAGTACTGATTTTAAAAAGAATAGAGAGAATGTCAGATTTAACTCTTGTCATTCAGGAATCATTTCACAGGTTGGTGGGGAAGGCTGGAGGAGTTGGGGGTCCTTCTATATCTCTATTCTATCTAAAAAATTAACATAAAAGCATCCTACTTCTTACTGCTGTAGTGAGAACTAAATGTAATGATGCATGTGAAAGAAGGCCTATAAATAATAAAACTTTGTACAAATATGTGAGTAATGTGTCTTAGAAGTTGGAGGTAATAATAGCAAAATTTATCATCTATTGATGTACTCTCCTTATTAGATTCTATGCTCTCTTTTAATGTTACAACAACCGAATATGTATTATTATCCCTATTTTACAGATGAGGAAACTGAGGATCAGAGGGGTTAAGTACTGCCTAAAGTCACACAGCTAATAAGCAGTGGAGCAAATTCAATCCCAGGTCTGTCTGGTCCCCAAACTCTACCCTTCACCCATGCTCCAAGTTCTACCCCAAACTCTACCAATTTGGCCCCAAAGTCTTGAATCCGTTTAATGAGCCTGTTGTGAAAAGTTCTCTTCTCTTTATGAGCTGCTGCCAAACTTTTATGTTGTTGTTTCTAAATTTTCCAATATGAAAACTGTTCTAGACTATGAGGAAGTTGGAAACCATATAGTTAATAGTTTTAATATCTCTTACTTATCCGTTAACACTGTACCCTCTCCTGAAAGAAGCAGACCTCTTCTTTCCTACTCTTTTTTATGTGAGCATTTTCTGTATTTCATGCTTTTCAAAAGGCTCAATTACTTTTGATTATAGTACTAGCTGAGAAAATGCCCAGTTTGATTATAAAGACGTATTGGTTAGCCATTCAATGAATTGAATAGATACTCTCGCCAAGTACATTTTCTCCATCAAATTATTTAGTTAATACTTCATTATAATTCTTACCCATAAAGATTTTCCCATTTTTAAATTTACTCAATTCTTATACTGATAGATGTTACCAATCTGTCATATACTCATACAAAATTGATGGTTTCACAAGTAAATGTTTTGGATCCTGAACTGGATCATCAAAATTTATCAAGGATAGTAACAAAACTTTCTGAATTTGGTGCTAAATAACGCTTGTGAAATGCTTATTTCTTTGAGAGTTTATTACATTTTAAATTACCGCAATTGTGATCATTGTGAAACTTTGACAGCTTGATGATCAGCTGAGTAGACAGGGCCCATGTTGAATGCTGCTTTGTATTAGTGACCAGATTTCCCTATGGAGACTACAAAACCATCAATGTTACTGCAACTGATATTTCAAAGGAATTCACAGTTACATTATACTATCATTTGAAAATTTAAGTAAATTGCACTATTTACTCAAAGTATATATGACATGATGGCCTTTCAGGTTAAATAATTTTTTAAATTTTTAATCTCAATCTCAGTATTACTCTTTGTAACTTGATTCCAAGAATATTTTCACTCTATCTTAAAACCTCTGTAACCTTCATTTTCTCAGAATTTCTGTATTTTCTATTTTAAATGTCCTTTTGAACTTATAACTATAGACTCAGTTGCTTTTAAATGTCATGAACTAATAGGCACATCTTGACCCAAGTGAAAATTCATACACTTATGTGATGATAACCATTTTCTGAGGAAAAGCCCTTGGCAAAATATCCTTGGGAAAAGAACAATGCTGGAAACTAACATTCACTTAATTTTAATGTATAGAAAGTATTGTCTTGTTTTCTTAGACTATAAGTGAATGTAATTTGTTTTTTAAATGGAGACACTGGAAAAATGTGAAAGGACTCATTTCCTTCTGTTTTGGAGAATATGTAATCCTTCTTTATTATTAGCTAAAACCCTTACCCTAAAATGGTTTTTCAGAATAATGTACTGTGAACCAGAAAAATTCCCTTTCTCTTTACAGAGATCTAACAGGTTGGGGACTAATTATAAAATATTCTTTGACAATCAAACAGCAGACTATTATGTAACTTTTGCTGGTATTTTTAGTGCTTCAGAATTAGCTTGAAATAGATCTCAAGAAATGATTTAGGAGCTACTGTGAGGTCCCTAGACTAAAAACTAATAATATTCCTCTAACAATTTGTATACTTTCCCTCATCACAGTAGCTTTCTATGTTATATAATGAATTAAGAGATTAAAATTTATTTAGATTAACCCCATTAAAAGAACTTTAAAGAAACACTTGAGATGAGGTGCCTGGGTGGCTCAGTCAGTTAAGCATCCAACCCTTGATTTCAGCTTAGGTCATGATCAGAGTCATGAGATCGAACCCTATGTAGTATTCTGTGCTCCAAGCTCAAGATTCTCTCTCTCTGGCCCTCCCTTCTCCCATTCACACCCACTTTCAAAAAAACAAAACATAACAAAAGTACGTTGAGATAAGTGGTTAAATCTTAGTTCCAAAAGTACTAATTTAGAGTCAAATGTATTTCAAATGTTAAATATGAAGCTAATTAGGGTAAGACTTCTGAGTCAACAATAAAAGCACAGAATTTTATTTGGGGGTAAAGTTTCTCTTCATAGAAACAATATTAAAAGAATCATTGTAATATCTCTTTTATCCTGCACTGACAAAATTTTTACTCTTGTCGAGGTATCAGATACACACGGGACTTCAACATTCTATCATCAGACCTACCCAGCCCAACTGCTTACCTCTGGACAATGCAACCCTACCTCAGAAGCTGAAGGAGGTCGGCTATTCAACACATATGGTTGGAAAATGGCACTTGGGTTTTTATAGAAAAGAATGTATGCCCACCAAGAGAGGATTTGATACCTTTTTTGGTTCCCTCTTGGGAAGTGGTGATTACTACACACACTACAAATGTGACAGCCCTGGGATGTGTGGCTATGACTTGTATGAAAATGACAATGCTGCCTGGGACTATGACAATGGCATCTACTCCACACAGATGTACACTCAAAGAGTTCAGCAAATCTTAGCTTCCCATGACCCCAGAAAGCCTATATTTTTATATATTGCCTACCAAGCTGTTCACTCACCACTGCAAGCCCCCGGCAGGTATTTTGAACACTACAGATCCATTATCAACATAAATAGGCGGAGGTACGCTGCCATGCTTTCCTGCTTAGATGAAGCAATCAACAATGTGACCCTGGCTCTGAAGACATATGGTTTCTATAACAACAGCATTATCATATACTCTTCAGATAACGGTGGCCAGCCCACAGCAGGAGGAAGTAACTGGCCTCTCAGAGGTAGCAAAGGAACATACTGGGAAGGAGGCATTCGGGCTGTTGGCTTTGTACATAGTCCACTTCTGAAAAACAAGGGGACAGTGTGTAAGGAGCTTGTGCACATCACCGACTGGTATCCCACACTGATTTCACTGGCTGAAGGACAGATTGATGAGGATATTCAACTGGATGGCTATGATGTCTGGGAAACCATAAGTGAAGGCCTTCGTTCACCCCGGGTGGATATTTTGCACAACATTGACCCCATTTATACCAAGGCAAAAAATGGCTCCTGGGCAGCAGGTTATGGGATCTGGAACACTGCCATCCAGTCAGCCATCAGGGTGCAGCACTGGAAACTGCTTACAGGAAACCCTGGCTACAGTGACTGGGTTCCCCCTCAGTCTTTCAGCAACCTGGGACCCAACCGGTGGCATAACGAACGAATTACCTTGTCGACTGGCAAAAGCATATGGCTCTTCAACATCACAGCTGACCCATATGAAAGAGTGGACCTGTCCCACAGGTATCCGGGAATCGTGAAACAGCTCCTACGGAGGCTCTCACAGTTCAACAAAACCGCAGTGCCTGTCAGGTACCCCCCCAAAGACCCCAGAAGTAACCCTCGGCTCAACGGAGGAGTCTGGGGACCATGGTATAAAGAGGAATACATGAAAAAGAAGGCAAGCAAAAATAAGGCTGAGAAAAAGAAGAAGAAGAAAAGTAAGACAAAGAAGAAACAATTTACAAATTGCCATTTAGGTGTTTGCCATTATCATGGATAAGTACACATATTTTCCTGATTGGTTAACCTTACGTCAGTCTTAGTCTTTTAACTGTTTTCTAGGTAAACCAGCAAATCTGGCTCAATAATATCACTGTCGTAAGCATCAGACTTATTTTCATGTCGTGGTCACAAGGAAAACAGGTCTATTCAGCACCAAAGGTGCTACCATTGCAAGACACGCTTGGAGGAGAATGGAGATGCTTTTTTCTTTTGCTCCTTTATGAAAGTGCTCATTAAGGATTTCAGCTGCTGTGCTTCAGTCACCGGACCAAACACTTACTTTCAACTGCAATCAATGAATAGGTTAATTTGATAGAAGTTACAAGGTAGCATGATGAAAACTACTTTTGATCAAGTGAAGTCAAAGGTTGCTTCACCTCAAAAGGGCTTGAAAAATATTTTTTCTTAGTGAATTATTGTATCTCTATCTTATGATACTTGGTTTTTAAAATTCCATTTCATGTATCATTTCCTTTCCTGTGAAAATAAGCTGTTTCTCCCGCATAAACAGCTTGTACCTCATTTTATTATGCATGAGGGAATGGCAAATAAGAATGTTTGAGCACACTGCCAAAACGTGAATGTAACTATTTTCAAGCGCTTTAACAGAATGACATTTTAACATAAAGGACATAATTTATTTTACAGAAAAAAAATTTTGTTTTCATAAAATGTTATACAAATGACTTTTATTTTATTTTTATTTTCTATATACTGTTAGTTTATTTCATATCTTCAAGATTACTAAGCACTGTACTACTATAAATTACTGTAATACTGTGTGAATTCAGAGTAGAAAAAGTAGTCAAAAATGATAATCATCATTATTCAACCATTATTTTGAATGTAAAAAGGTGAATATATTCCTTACAAATTACTTGGAAATTCATGTTGTATGGGGTTGAGAGACACCTTTACTGTTCCTATTATAAACATTTTATTTATGTGTTTTTATTATTAAAATGACTTATTTTACAGCACTAACACATTTAGTGTGGTTTTCCTGATCTAATTTCTAGATAAAATTATATTATTCATCTTTACAAATAGGCAATTGAAGATATGATTTTCTAACAACTGTAGTAAATAATATGGATTTTTCAAATAAGAGGTGTTTCTGCTTGGCTATTTCAGAAAGAAAAATATTATTTTTGTTAATCTGTAAAATTTATAATGATCCTACTTTTACACAAAGTAGTTATGGTAGGGTTGTGATTTTAAGCTCTCTTTAAATGACCATAACTTTTCTTTTTAAAGACTTTATTTGTTTGTCAGAGAGAGTGAGCATGAGCATGAGGAGCTGCAGAGAGAGGGAGAAGCAGACTCCCCACTGAGCAAGGAGCCTGATGTGGGACTCAATCCCAGGACCCTGAGATCATGAGCTGAGCCAGAAGGCAGATGCTTAACTGACTGGGCCCCCCAGGGATCCCCTTCCATAACATTTTCGATGAGAATAAATTATTCCACAGTCTTCTACCTGGAAATGACTTCATGGATGTTGTTTGCTGTTTGTAAAAATACCTGCCACCTGCACGTGGTGCTGGGTAGACTGTGATTTAAGAGAAGTCTGTCTTGCAGGGTGCCTGGGTGGCTCAGAGGGTTAAGCAGCTGCCTTTGGCTCAGCTCATGATCCTGGGCTCCCAGTTCAGCAGGGACTCTGTGTCTGCCCCTCCCCCTGTTCAGTTCTGGGCTCACTCTCTCTTTCTCAAATAAATTAATAAAATCTTTTTTAAAAAAAAAAGTCTGTCTTGGGCACCTGGGTGGCTCAGTGGGTTAAAGCCTCTGCCTTTGGCTCAGGTCATGATCTCAGGATCCTGGGATGAGGCTGTATCAGGCTCTCTGCTTTCTCTGCCTGCCTCTCTGCCTACTTGTGATCTTTCTTTCTGTCAAATAAATAAATAAAATCTTTAAAAAAAAGGATTTATAAAAAAAAAGTCTGTCTTGCCCTTAAGAAACTAAAGTTTAATATAATAGTCATCTATAAATAATGAACAAAAATATTTCCAAAACACTGTCAGCAAATCTCTAGGTATTTTAAGATATCCAGGAAGGAAAATACTATACAGTTGACTTTCATATTCTAATCATTAAAACTGTGTTAATACTGATTATTTAGTTTGGGGTGTCATTTTCCTAAACTGTGATTCTCAGGCTGCATTTCCAGAGCTGTCTGTGGCTCTTTGGAGTGTAAACTGCAACTCTTTAAAACCTCTGATCCTTTTACTAGGAGAAAGAAAGAAAGTCCTGGACTGAAAAATAAGTTTCCCACTAGTTTTGTCAGAAAATAGTTTGTGGATATGGCTATGTGTCTTGGACGAGAAAGGATATAAAACAAATAATTCGAATAAAAAATCCATAAAGCAACAAATAGAGAGACAACAAACACTTTTGGTGCCTTTCCAGTGAAAACATCCACCCCAGGTCTTCCAGATCTACTAAAGGAGTTGTTTCATCTATAGTTACATACTCTTACCTCACTTTTCAAAAAATTGAGTGACTGTTAACCGTTTTCTTGACCGGGCTCTTTTTGAGAATCTTAAGGATAGAGAAAACACTGTGCCACTGACAGTTGAATAAGTGTACAGTCAATACACTTTACATTTGCTATTCCAAGGTCCATGAATTTGGCATCAGGATTAGCTTCCTAAGCATTTTGTTCATAGGATTCTTGAGCACCCAAACTGTGAGCTTGTCAGTAGCCATCAGAATATGGGTTGGCAGAAATAATCTGGCTTGCCAAAAGCAGCACACAAAATTCTTACGTCATAAGCTATTAAATTCATTGTTCCCTCTTAGGGAAAATTACTTCTCAAAATTTATACATACATTCCACAAATATTTATTAAATCCTACTATCTGTCAGGTAAAATTCTAGGTGCTTGGGATGGATCAATGAACAAAAGGAAAAAAATTCTTACCTTTGTGCTCTTGCCAAGTTCGTCAGACTATAACTAATGAACATAACTAATAAGCAAATGATATACATAGTCCTCTGCCTTACCCACTGTTTTGCTTTCCATAGTTTCAGTTACTCTAGGTCCACTGTAGTCCCAAAGCAGATGATCCTCCTTCTTTTCTATCATAAAGTCAGTCGTAGCCGTCCCAATGTCTATGTCATTCACCTCACTTCATTTCATCACTTTGAGATTTTTTTCATCTCACATCATCACAAGAAGGCCTAGTTCAGGACAATAAGATATTTGAGAGACCACATTCATGCAACTTTATTACAGCATATTGTTATAATTGTTACTTTTTATTAGTTATTGCCGTTAATCTCTTACTGTGCTTAATTTATAAATTAATCTTTATCATAGTTATGTTTGTATAGGAAAAAAACAGTGTATATATAGGGTTAGATATTATCTGAAGCTTCAGATCTCCTAGAGGTCTTGGTACTGCTGTATATATGTACTATATAAAATAATATGAAAAAGTAGATCAGGAAAAGGGTAGGTTTCATTCAACGCCAAGTTTATCCACCTGTTCTTTCAACATTTGTGAAGTGCCATATGTAATGATATCTGCTAGGGTCTGGTGACAAGTATCTTCAGAGTTCCAGCTTTCAGATCGTGTACATTCTCCTGGGAGACATACACCAATCAAATAATCAAACATGCTCATGTCCCCCACACGTCTTCCGTAATTGATCTCTCTATATAGTACTTCCTCACCCTTTAATATATTTCATATTTTACTTACATATTTTCTTTATTCTCTGACTCTTCCCTCTGAAGTATAAGCTTCTTAAAAGTGGTTTATGTCTGCTGTTTACCTCTGTATCACCAGTATATAAAGCAACACCTGCTTCATAGTCAGCATTCAATATATATTTTGGAATGAATAAAATAATCACATATATCCATATATTCAACTATATCTGTTTCAGTTTCTGTTTTCCATTTTTTTGCTTTCCATTTCTTACATAGGGATTACAGTGTTAAAAATAGAACTAATGATCCCTAATACTTTTCCTCATAATAATAGCAATAAGGTGAAATGCTAACATATCTAGCACTATAAAAAAGTAACTCTGATAATGTAGTTATAAAAAAGGAGTGTTATAGCAAAAGCCAACCAAAAGTCACATAAAATTGAGAGCCAATTTTATCTATATAATCTTTATTACCTAACAGGGCAGAACACTATTATTCTAACACCACATTGAATATCACAGACTACATTAGCTGAAATGAGAATTTCTAGAAAGGAGAGGTGGGGCTTAAATTGTAAATAATTTTTTGCAGCAAGCGATGAAAGGAAAAATATAAATAGCAAATAAATCTCTATGTCTTCATAGAATTATGAAGCCACGTGGACTATAGCTCCTATCCTTGGATGTTCTATTACAAACTTCTCCAGAATGGCAGAGCAAGAATTCTTCTTTGAAGATAGGTTTTTTGGAAGCTGGTTGTAGCATTTCTATGAAGTCTGTTAACTTATATGCTAGTTATGGCATTATTAAACCCAGGACACCAAAACGTTCCTGCAAGTTAGGTACACACATTACTAACCTTCCATTTCATATCTATGATTTGAAATTTCCTTTCTCTCAAATTTTTCTACAATCCTATATTCTTGGTTGATTAGCTTATGCAATTTTGTGTAAAATTAATTCCAACAACTGCAAAGGAGCAAGAAAATAGCATAGGCTCATGAGAAATGCCTCATAGTCATTCCTTGTAGAAATTCTCTAGCTGAAAATTTTAAGAGTAGCATCTTATGAACCAAAGAAAAGTAAAATTTGTCTTTCAGAATATAATCCAAAAACAATTTTCAGGAGGACATATTAATCTCTCTGGAAACAATACTTTAAAAATTAATGTTCCTTCAGCCTTGAGAGTTGTGAATGACTAGTGGATACTTTCAACTGAACTTCTAAATCTTAAACAGCTATGAGAAAAATTTTTTATAACTAAGGTTAACAAAAACAAAATCTTGATTTTATGTAACATCTGAAACTGTATTTCCTCATGTCACCATCATCAGACCTTCCAGAGGCTCTTTCTCAAGAAAAAAAAAAAAAGCATAATTCATCAGTCATGGAGGGGCATTCTAATACATGTCCCACTAACATTTGTCTATTTGTAGCTTTTTATGATTGGAGTATCAATACCCTCTAGCTCCTGGGACATAGGGAATTACAAGCATATAGCATCCACTTTATCTCTACTATGCAGTCACACTTAATTCAGCAACAAAATATAGGGGTTCAGAGTCTGTCACCCCAAAATAGGCTTCCTTGGCATATTGGTTACTTTGAGTGAGTTAAAGGCAAGTTAAAAATAGCAGATGCGAGGAGGGACCTCTGACCTTCCTTTTCCCATGAAAAGTGCCCTTCCCGTACCAGGAGAAAGGAAAACATTCTTGTCACCAGAGAAGGGGACTGAAGGCTGAGAGAAATCTGCACAAACCTGTTAAAGTGATCCTCATCTCTCTAGTCACTTTTCCAAAGTTAACTACCCTAACATAAACCCCTTTGTTTTGTCACATTGTCATAATTTACTACCCTTTGTCCAACCTGTACATAGCATTAACTCTACCTACTTCTTAGTGTCTTCATTTTCTAGTGAAGGTGCCCATGTACATATAAAAATAAAATAGACAGTCTTTTTATTAAACTTGTCTCTCTTGTCTTCAGGTTTTGCTCAAATCCATAAGAGTTAACTTAGCCTTTCAAAGATTACAGCGACATCTGCCAAGATAAGCTATTATTTTCCAGCTGGGAGAAGTGGCTATGATGACAGTCAGACTAGGTAAACAGATAAGTGAAGGGGTTTTTCCTCCTTTTTTTTTCTTTGGTTCTATGCCTGTGTACTTCCTAGCATCTGGGCTATGGTTGGGCTGTTTCTTTCTGTCCTCTATGGCTCCACATTTTACGTTTTTAGAACTTTCATTACCATCCCGGAGTCCCACACCACTTCCTGCCACAGAACTAGGCACATAGACACCTGTGTCCAACAGATTATTGATGTGCTAATTCCTCCCCTCCTAAAGTTCCCCAACATAAAGAGATGAGTGTGTAGAACCACCCTAGAGACAGGAAGTCCTAAGCCCCAAGCTTAAACCTTTAGCAGCAGAGATCACAGTACAAGGGGAGCCTGGGGAGAGGGGAAGAAAAGTGTTTCCATAGGAATAAGTGAAATACATATTCCTTCAGGTTTGAGCAGCTTAGCAGCTGCAAGGCCCAAAGCCTTACTTCAGTTTTGGTAACTAATTATGCTTTCTCCTCCTGTCTACAGGAGAGAGCAATACAAAGTAATTTCTCCTGCTTTGGGCCTACCAAAGCCTACCTTTAGGAATTCCTGTGCTTTCTTATCTAGCCTGGAGGAGAAAGCAACTGAGACTTCTAACCTTGTCTACCTATCCACAGCCCAATTTGGGGGAATTCCTGAAACTTTTCTTCCCTTGCCTGGAAGAGAGAGCAAAAATCAAAAGCAGTATATGGGCTGCTTGTTCCAAGCCTACCTCCAAGTCCCCAGCCAACAAAGGTCTCCCCATCCTTTCAACATGGCGGCTACTAGTTTCTGTTGCTATCTCTCACATCCTATTAGTCAGCTTACGAGGTTCTCCTGTGTCTCTTCCAGCAAACCAGGTTTCAAACAGGATCCCAACCTTGCCAGCAAAATTGATACATTTCACTACTTGTATTTCTTCATAGTTATCCTGAAAGAAACCCTGGCCTTGCTGGGGTAGAGATCAGAGCAATTGTTATTATTCACCCATGATGACATCACCAATTTCTCAGAGGTGACCTCATAACAACCACATCGTTAGGACTCCATGTCCAGGAGTTGTACCACAGTAGAGGAACACTGAGATTAGGAATTGGAGTTTTATATAGGAACAGGATACCTCCTCCCCTTCTCAGAAAAAAGAGAAACCTCTGCTCTGCAGGCTTTCATAATCTTTTGGAATGTAAATGAATTCTCTCAAGAAGAGAAGGGAAAGTCCATACCACAGAATGCAAAGCATTTGGCTCTGGAAGAGCTCAATTTTATTACCCTTTGAATGAGAGCAGATGGTTCAAGGTCTATCTAATACCCCTTAACTTTCAAGGCTTGTCCTTTAACCCAGGTGCCAGTAATGCTTTCTCAGAAAGTCCTAACTGTGCAGAACATGAAAATATCCACTTCTTGGCACAATTTAGTGGTTACCTGTGGCTGAATGTTGGAGCCGGATTGACAGCAAATAGGTAGGAGAGAATCTTCTGGGGTGAGGGAAGTATTTTAAAACTGAATCCTGTGGTCTGGGGATCAAACTGGAGAACACCCTGCTGTTGCAGCATCAAGACAGTGTCTGGAGGATATTCAGAAATGGTATCACAATGCCGCAGGGTTCAAGAAACTGGAGTTAGTGCAAGACGAAACGGTATGTGAGAATGATGACGTGAAAGAGGCCACAAGGCTTCCTGAGAACCTGTGAAACCACAGGGTGTCTCACATTGAGAGAGCAGTGGATCTGACCTGGAGGAAGCAGATCTTGCCTGATGAGCAGTGGACAGAATACGAGGAGGTAAATTCTACCTTGAACCCCATCTGAAGGAAGTTATTTGGGAAACGGAAGAGAGAGAAGAATGGGCAAAGAGTAATCATGGAGTTGAAATCTGTGGTTGCAGCTGCCCTCAAATGTTTGTAAGGAGTTGGATAAATCTGAAGTGTACAACTGAGAGTTATTTGGGCTGCAAAGTTACTACTTTAAATAAATGTCTATTATAATTTTTAAAAAATTAAATTTTAAAAAGTGTTAATAAAAAACTGAGTCACGGAGTGGATTTCACAACTTCACAGTGCTCTAAGAATCACCAAACTGTACACTTTAGAGAGGAAACTGAAGGGACCCCATGAAGGACTGCTTTTTTGCTGCCTCTCTTCTTACAAGGACCTGCGCCTCTGCCTTACATGTGCCTTAATGTATATCCTCCTTGTAAAGGTCAAGGAGTTACTGATTTCTTTGGAGACTTCCAGCATGATAGATAACATTTAAGGAGTAACTGGACGAGGTCAAGGTCATTTTTCAAGACTACTGACTCCAGACAGCTTGATGTCAAGACTCTTGGCTTCAGGGCTAAGTGACCTATGGAGGGCACCTGAGCACTCGTCCTTGTTTTGACCAGTTCCTGGATGCTTGGGGGGACACATGTACTCAGACTGCCATCCTCAGTAAAACCCCCAGGTACCAAACAAAGATGACAGTCTCTCTCTTTCTTTTCCAAGTCTCCTGGATGCTCAGTCTGTATCTACACTCTTTCTCTCTGTATCTTCAATACTTGGAGATTGGCTCCCGTTTGATTTCTATATTATAGGAAACCAAGGACCCTCTTGGTTGGTCCTTTGGGAACCTTCTGAGTCCTTGGACCTGACTTGCCTACTTACAATGGGCAAATTGTATGGCATGTAAATTATTTCTCAATAAAGCTTTTAAATATAAGCTATAGCTTGGGAGGATTATTTATAACAACAATAACTTAACAAAAGATCATTTTCCAGGTTATATAAGGAACGCCTACAAATCAAGAAAAAAGAAATAAAAGTCCTTCACAAAAGATGACACACCTAAATGGCCAATAAATATTTTAAAATCTTTAGGCATTAGGGAAATGCAAATTAAAGTCAACTGCTATACCATTACATGTCCACCAGAAAGGCTAAAATGAAAAAGACAAAACCAAGTGTTAGTAAATATCTTGAACAAGTGGGTGAGAGTGTTCATAGGAGTGTAAATTGGTGCAACTGTGTTAGAAGCTTTGGTCTATCAATGGAAGTTGAACATATATATCCCTATGACGCAGAAATCTCACTCCTGGCTATATAACCAAGAGAATGTGTGTGTACACACACACACACACACACATACATACATATATATATTCACCAAAAGTCATACAAAAGGATATAGCATGATTCATGGTAGGTCAACACTGCAAAACACCCAAATGCCCATCAACAGTAGAATGAGTAAATAATTTATGGCATACCCGTCAAAAGAAAACACTTCTGTTCTACTCTTACCAACACTTCTAATGCCACATTTGTGGGATTTTCCACACCAAGTAGTACCCTAGTTATTTGTAGACACCAACTAGATATCCTCCGATCTAATACAATTCTGACACAAACTGCCTGGAGTTCTCCCAGATCCCACAGGTTAAGTGCTCAGTCCAACAAGACTGCCCTTCCTCTGCTTCTGACTCCAATCAGAAGTCTAGTCCACCCATACTTCTGCCTGGTGGCAAACAATAAATCAGGGATTCCTAAGACCCCCTCTTAAGGTTCAATAATTTACTAGAATAACTCACAGAACTCAGAAAAAGAGTTTACTTACTAGATAGTTGGTTTACTATAAAAAGAAACAATTCAGGAACAGCCTGACAGAAAAAGTACATAAGACAACATGTGGGGAAGGGCACAAAGCTTGCAACTCTCCCCAGGTGCACCATAGCTCCTAACACCTTCCTGTGCTCAGCGTCTCAGAAGCCCTCTGAAACCCTTAGGTTAGGGTTTTTTTAATATAGGCTTTATTACATAAACATGGTGGATTAAATCATTGCCCATTAGTGATTAACTAAGCTTCCAGCCCCTCACTTCTCCCCAGAGGTCAGGAGGTAGGGCTGAAAGTTCAACTAATAATGTTGGGTGTGCTGGCAACCAGCCCTAATCCCTAGGAGCTTTCCAAAAGTTACCTCGTTAACATAAATTTAGGTGTGGTTGAAAGGGACCTATTTTGAACAACAAGTGATGTTTTCTTTTCACCTTATGGCTCTGGAACTATTTCAGAATCCAGAAACAAGAACCAGTATTATAGCAAAAGATGTTCCTATGGCTCTTATTATTTTGGAAAATACAATGGATTGAGGAACTTTGTTCAGAAGCTTGGAGGAAGACAAAACATATTTTGCTTATTATATCACAATAGCATATTCATATTGTGGAATGTTATTTCATAGAGAGAGGAATGTGTGGGAAGGGGCAGAGGTAGAGCTTGGGGGTTCTTTTAAGGGGCAGAGGTAGAGCTTGGGGGTTCTCCCTCTTTATCTTGGTGCTGCTTGTAGGAGTATGTTCACTTTTTACAAATTTATTAAGCTACTCATTTTTGGTTTGTGTACTTTATTTTTGTTATACTTCACATGAACCCCACCACTACCAGAGTTCACTGTGTATGTAGGATCTACAATATATGTCTACTCTCTGTGTGTATAATAAGTATATAAAATAGGCATGTCTACTGTGTACCTACCCGATAACACAGCAATATCTACCTCCAGATATTTACCCAAACCTGGTCATAAAACTAATAGATAACTAGCAGAATATCCTACACACTATGGTACACAATTAACATTAAACAGAGAACAAAAAAAGGCCCAATAGAGTCACCCAATATTTTAATAATTTTTTAACATGTTAACCAGCATGCAGAAATAAGTGGGACCTAAATAAATATCATCCCTGTTACATTATAGATGACTGTCACCAGGTACCATGCTAACGGGTTTCTTTCAACTGATTGAAGCTTTATCTAATTTCATTATTTTTAATTATTCAAATCCAAATCCTTTAAAATTAAATCATAAAACTGGGGCAATGTGAATACTCATACTGAATGGTAAGTGCAATTGTATCTGTATATGCATTTCATTCACAACAGATTCACATTTAACAATCATAGTTCAAACTCAATTCTAATCAAAAGTACTAATAAATACAAATTTGAAATAAAGAACCATGCCTATATGCATTTATGGATTTCTAATTACATTATACTCTGAGAAAATATGAACTCCCCTGAGTTCCCTCTCTTGTTCTCATGACTATTTCTCTATTTCTCTGTTCTCTCCACTCCATTCCACCAGGACTTCCTCTGTTTGTCTATCCCCCACTCCTCTTTGGTTCTTTTCTTTCTCATGCTTACCTTTTCTCCAACTTTCTTTTTTTAAGATTTTATTTTTCTATTTGAGAGAGAGAGAACATGGGCGGGGTGGGGTGAGTGGGAGAGAAAGAAGCAGGCTCCCTGCTGAGCAGGGTGCCCAACATAGGGCTCAAACCCAGGGCCCCAAGATCATGACCTGAGCTGAATACAGGGGCTTAACTGGCTGAGCCACCCAGGTGCCCCTCTCCATCTTTCAATAAATCTCATCTGTTTAAAAACTAAACAAACCTACTTGTCGAAATTCAACATTAACTCCTCTTATTCTGTGCACCTATTGTTAAAAAATTCTTTGAGCAATATTTCATATTAAGATGCACTGTTCCCAGTGATCACTTATGTTCCACCCTAATCTAAGAGTGAAAAAGACTACGGATTGAAAATCTGTATTTTAGCTATAGTCAAATGTAGTGATTGTATCTCAACAATAGAGAATTTTATTTATGGGTCACCTGTGTGGCTGAGTCAGTTAAGCATCCAGTCAAGCAACTTGACTGGACTCAGGTCATGATCTCAGGGTTGTGAGATCACACTCCTCGGCTGGCTCTGTGCTAGGTTTGGAGCTTTCTTAAGATTCTCTCTTGGGATGGGGCGTCTGGGTGGCTCAGTCCTTAAACGCCTGCCTTCGGCTCAGGTCATTGATCTCAGGGCTCTAGGATTGAGCCCCATGTCAGGCTTCCTACTCAGGGGGAGTCTGCTACTTCCCCTCCCTCCGCCCTTCACCCAACTCATGCTCTCTTTCTCTCTCTTTCAAATAAATAATTAAAAATTTTAAAAAATTCTCTCCCTCTGTCCCTCACCTCCTTTTCCCTCTCTCTCTCTCAAAAAAAAAAAAAAATTTACTATTACCAGATTCTTAAGTATAATTGTGAATATATTTGTATGTCTAATTATAATTACATGTTTGCTTGAATTATGGTTCTCAGAAGTAATTACTGCTGTAATTGTCTATTAAATAAGAAAATGAATTTGCAGCTCAAAAATTTGTCTTCCTATATTTCCTGGTGGAAAAAAGCATGTATACTGAGAGGATGTTAATTAATTTTAATGGACTCACATTATACCCAGCACAATAAAACAATAAGCAAGGCTCTGCTTTGTGGATTATGAATTATTAGTATTTGTATTATTTTCTGTTTGCCTACATTGTTAGTATTTTTATATATGATCATTTTTTAAATAAAATCGATGTAAGATTTAATTTTAAGTACTTGTGAACATAGAATGTATCACCATTTTCTATTAAACTGCATTAATCCGTTCAAGCAAGAAAGTTTATTAAATTAGATTCCACTAACGTTCAGCATTTATGCACTTCTCAAATTACTTAACTCGTGCTGCATTATAGGATAATTTTAGTAAAATATATTTTGAATTATTCTAAGTGGTCTTAAATAAGTTGATTGATAAATTTCCAAAACAATAGTGTTTTTTGAGCTATGTAACTCAGTCTCTAAATTTGACTTATTTCAATTCAAAACAAAGTTATAGTTACAATGAATTCCAGGTTATTAACACATTATATTCCTCCTTTTCCCTCTAATCATTATTTGACCATTTTTTTTCTACTGTGAGTTATTCTGTTTCCTTTATAATTCTTAAATAAACCTTGGGGTTTTTTTTTGTCGATATGGAAATGCTGTAATTTACTTATAACTTGCTATTAATGCTAATTTACTCTATAATTTATTTGCCCTTTAAAGCATCTTTCTCTTTGACATTTATCTAAAAATTTCTTTGTAGACAGCCAGTTACTGAGCTGAAGCATTTCATTAGCTGATTTGGATGCTGTACATGCTCATGAAATACTGCCAAATAGATCTTTGAACATTTTGCCTGTCATTTCTGGTCTTTTCTCTTATACTAAAAAGTATTATGTACACTATTTAAATACCAAATACACATTTCTGAAATCTGACTTCCAAAGTCACCCTCAAGGAGTGAAGGAACTTAAAGACATAGAATTCAACTATTGTTCAAATGCACTAAGATCCCTTTATCTTAGGAAATGTATTATTAATATTATTGCTTAATAATTATTAATATTTAATAGCAATTAAATATTAGTTAACTATTTATTGATTGTATTTATTTTATTAAATATTATTTAAATATTCACTAAACATCAAATATCTATTTAATATTAATATTAATAAGTATATTTAATATATCTTTGAGAACCTTGAAATATCATTTAAGATATGTATTTTATAAATAATGAGTAATAGGGTCAAATTAGCCAGGTTAAATTCATCCTCTCTAGTTTCACCTCACATGTGTCATTTTTAAAATTCTCCAAGAGTCAAAAATTAAACTGGTGTTGCTGAATGAACTTCCTATAGTTGTGTGTGAACAAAGAGAGAATACCTATTTTATAAAAACATCAATAACTTCATTTCATTTCTTACCCCCTTTCTCTGGATCAGACAACCAATCTTGATATACAAGTGGAAGAAAAAGAGGTAGTGAGACACTTCGCATTGCAGGCTATATATACTCTACAGAGAATACAAGAATCTTACCACTTAAATTCAGATCTTTTATTTACTTCTTTCTTTCAAGATGAGAACCATGAGAACTTTGTAGGAAAATTGCATTCTCTTCAACTAGCTATTTGTATTTATTTTTCTACAAAAAGAAAGTTGGGCTAAATCAAAGCAAGATAACAAAAGGCAAAATTGAGTTTTCACAAATCATAATGTTTAAAAATAGATGTCTCTGATTCCCTTGAGCTTGACACATTACTTGTGAGTCTCACCTGAACCTCATACCATCCTCTGGCTAGAGGTGGTTAACAGAGCAACAAATAATTAAAAGCTTGAGATCAATCAAATAATGAGTTCAGCCAGTCTTCTCTCAGCCTCACACTCACTTTTCAGTCTAGAGGGACTCACAGCCAGGGGAAGTTGCTGTTCCTATTTGTTTATAAAAATATAAAGTGATATGTGCCAAATTGCACATAATAATACAATAATATTTTTATTGCTAGTAATGGATGTATGTTATTGTTTATTATGGTTAATAATAAAGTTACACGTACTAAGGGACATATTTAAACATGTATCACTGCTAAACACCTTACAAGAGGCATTAGCTTAAGTTATTAAAGCTTAGAAATAGATTAAAATGTTTTTTTTTAAACTGTCTGCAGTGGCTCTCTAAAGCAAACCTAGGATGAACAAACAAAATCAGAGAGGTTAGTTTTAGGTCAATATAAGCAGAATGTTCTAGCAATTAATGCTGCCTTCACTAAAACATGGCAGATTCAGTAGTCTACCTGTGTTTCCTGTTATTAAAGGAAATATAACAGAAGTGGAATCACTAAATGAGAGGGACATATCCAGACTCCGTGTGTTAGTAAGAGCCAGGAGACTTGTCCACCGCCCAGACTGCTATAATAGTTATGGGTCCAAAGGAGCCTTCCACAGGCACCCTGAAAAATGAGCTCCCGTACTTTCTCTAGTCCAGTGTTCCTTCCCAGTGGTGATTCTAACTAATGTATAGTAATCGAGATGATGTGTATATATATGTATATGATTGGGTGCCTGGGTGGTTCAGTGGGTTAAAGCCTCTGCCTTCAGCTCAGATCATGATCTCAGGGTCCTGGGATCGAAACCTGCATCAGGCTCCCTGCTGAACAGGGAGCCTCCTTCCTCCTCTCTCTCTGCCTACCTCTCTGTCTACTTGTGATCTCTCTTTCTGTCAAATAAATAAATAAATAATAAATATTTATATATATGTATATGATTTATTTATTTTCCCTGACTTAACTGAAATCAGTAGAAAAAAACAACAGATTTGTGTCATGTTCAGAAAGCTTGTGAGCATGCAGGCTCAACTTCTCTCCTTATAACGTTACTCAAATTTTCTCTCTCATGACTTCATCTTTTGTCAATGGCATAAACCGGTCCCAAATTCTTTTCCAAACCTATCTCGAAGATAAGACCACTCGAATTATGATTTATCTCACATTCACGTGGTTTTTTCTTTATAATGTCTTGACATAATAAGTCACTGCTGTTGCCAGGGCAACCTGGCACAACTGTTTCTGTAAAACCTACGGAGGGTAAATTCCCATTTTCCTGTCTAGTCTCACTTTTGTGTCATTAAGATGTAGCATTCTGCTGGTTCCCCCTTCTTATTTGGCTTTTTGTTCACAAGGTCTTGTTGATCTATACATTTTTTCCCTTTGATTCACTGACATTTTATTTTTATTAACTAATTCCAAATACATTTCACCACATTGAAAATAAGATTTTTTCCATCTTTTACATATGTTTCTCTCAAATTTTTCATCTTTGTTAGAAAAAAATGAAGTGATATCAACTTATATATTTAAAAAACCTATATTTTAGAAATCTACAGGAGCATTACAACTACTTTTTACTTGTGCATTTTTAGTTTCATCATAGAGTCATGTCTCTTTTAAGATACTTAACATGTTCAAATTGACTATAATTACTTTTTTTTTCCCTTTTGGTGTTAAAAATTGCTATACTTGGCCCCTGGAAGCCCTCTAACAAACTAGCCTCTTTATCTCTTTTTCATACTACCTCAGGTATTTCTGAACACATCCTTGTGTCTGATAACATCAAGATATTTCAAGTCCATTCTTATTTTCCTAATTTTAAGTGGAATCACCTACACTCCAAGTTGCCTTCATACGTTTTTGGGAGAAGAATATGAGAAGCCATATGTTGGCATTGGATCAAGACTATTCCATGTGATTACAAGAGCCAGGACGAGTGACACCAGAGTACCCAGGAAGTGCCTGCTTGCGGTATTAACACACACTGAATATTGGAATAGAGTCCATTCACAAATAACAGTCTATTCACAAATAACAAAGGCACAATATTGTAGTTTTTTTCAAAATTATGGAAATTTAAAGGGTAAAAGTAGTTTATAAAAGTGAAATTTTATAACTGATTTTTTGAGCATAATGTAACGAGTCATATGCAGCTACTAGAGTTTACTGGAAAAGAATGAACCATCAGTAATAAGAGTGTTTGCCAATAAAGAATTCTGCTTTTTCCTCTTAAATATTCAAAACTGAAGAATACGACTTGAGGAACTTTAACCGGAGTTAGTTCCTTTCTATGAATGATAGAACTTTCAAGTAGATGACCTGAGAAAGAGGTCAGAGGGTCTATATCTTTGATGTTAATCAGTTTATTACTTTACATAAAACAACCTTGGTAAATGAAAGAACCGATATCTCAGAGGACAATTAGAAGTTTTGTGGCTGTAATTCATATCTCACAATAAGGACAAATAAGCCCTTGTGTTTTTACCACCTCCTAATGGTTAAAATCTAGACTTCCATCACATGAATTATCTGGCCAAATATCCAGTGGAAACAGGAAAACTTGAAGTAACTTGAAATTATTTTCATCTATGTTTGCACTTTAAGTAATAGATTTTTTCAAAATGAAGTTCTGGAAATACATCCTGAAGACATATTCCATAAAGTAAAACTTTAAAAAGTGTTTATTTTTTTAGGGTGTGCCTTGGATTTATTAAAAGTATTGTCCTTTGTTTTAAGGTTATATGGAAACTTTAGGGAAGACTAATTATTGCCAAATTTCCGGCAGTTGGCAGTCATTCATATGATGCACGTGTTTGTGATCAAATCTCCCTTAAGAACTTAAGGTGTTGCATCAGATAAGAGTTGATTCATAAACCTTAGCTGTGTTTCCAAGAGCTGTTGTTTTTCTTAATTACATCGACTACAAGTTTGCTGAATACATTCATATTTATATGCTGAGCATTACATCAAGATTGATCATCATTTATTATAATGACTTTTTGCTTATTGAGAAATTTGCGAGTGCATAAAATTATTGTTATACTTTTAAGGTAGGATCCTTTAAATTTTTGTTTCGTTTTCTTAAAAAAGTAATTATTTTGAAAGATGCTGGATATGAGAGGGATGTGAATCATTCAAAAATATGTCATTATGGAAGGACAAAACCGGAAATTAACTGTTAGAATGGAATCAGTAAGAGTTCATAAACCATTAAATAAAAACAAATCCTACTAATATTTGGCCAACAGATGAAAAGGCAAGGACTCGAACTGGATTTTTCACTAATTTATGCTTTTGGTTGAATATTCTGTGTGGCAAGAACTTGACTTTTTCTTGTACTAATTTGTAGAAGACTATTAGTCATAGTTGCCCAAACTTTTTTATTTTACTAATCTGAGAAATGGAATAGAAATGAGAATAGAAAATGAATTTCCTTCCAAGTCCAATGTAGTTTAGGACTCAGAATTAGTCTCAAAATTATGAAATTGAATTTATATAGGAAATTAGTACCCTAAGTTCTCAGGTTGATGGTTCTGTATACTGTTCATTCTGGATAAGTACGCAAACCAGAGTCCTTTCTTACCTATATTTCACAAACTTAACCTTCACTGTTTATTTCTTTTTTTTTTACATTAAATTTATTTTATTTTTTCAATGTTCCAAGATTCATTGCCCATGCCCCACACCCAGTGTTCCATGCAATAGGTGCCCTCAGTACCCACCACCAGGCTGTCCCATCCCCCCACCCCCTCCCTCCAAGTCCCTCAGTTTGTTTCTGTGTCCAAAGTCTCTCTTGTTTCGTTTCTCTCTCTGAATTACCCTACTTCCCATTTACTTTCCTTCTCCTACTGTCTTCTATATTACCCCTTATGCACCACAAGTAAGTGAAACCATGTGATACTTGACTTTCTCTACTTGGCTTATTTCACTCAGCATAATCTCTTCCAATCCAGTCCGTGTTGCTACGAAAGTTGGATATTCATGCTTTCTGATGGAGGCGTAGTATTCCATTGTATATATGTACCACATCTTCTTTATCCATTCATCTGTTGAAGGGCACCTTTGCTCTTTATACAGTTTGGCGATTGTGGCCATTGCTGCTATGAACATTGGGGTACATATGGCCCTTCTTTTCACCACAACTGTATCTTTGAGATAATGCCCAGTAGTGCAATTGCAGGGTCATAGGGTAGCTCTATTTTTAATTTTTAAAGGAATCTCCAAACTGTTTTCCAAGGTGGCTGCACCAACTTGCATTCCCACCAACAGTGTAAGAGAGTTCCCCTTTCTCCGCAGCCTCTCCAACACTTGTTTCCTGACTTGTTCATTTTGGCCATTCTGACTGGTGTAAGGTGGTATCTCAGTGTGGTTTTGTTTGAATTTCCCTGATAGCTAGTGATGCTGAACATTTTTTCATGTCTCTGTTAGCCATTTGTATATCTTCTATGGAGAAGTGCCTCTTCATGTCTCTTGCCCATTTGTTGATGTGTTCATCTTCTTTTTGGATGTTGAGTTTGAGTAGTTCTTTATGGATATTGGATACCAGCCCTTTGTCTGTAGTGTCATTTGCAAATATCCTCTCCCATTCTGTGGGTTGCCTCTTTGTTTTGTTGAGTGTTTCCTTTGCTGCACAGAAGCTTTTTATTTTGATGAAGTCCCAGAAGTTCATTTTCGCTTTTGTCTCCTTTGCCTTTGGAGACGAGTCTTGAAAGAAGTTGCTGTGGCCGATGTCAAAAGAGGTTACTGCCTATGTTCTCTTCCAGGATTTTGATGGATTCCTGCCTCACGTTGAGGTCTTTCATCCATTTCGAGTTTGCCTTTGTGTGTGGTGTAAGAGAATGGTCTAGTTTCATTCTTCTATATGTACCTGTAACAATTTTCCCAGCACCATTTATTGAAGAGACTGTCTTTTTTCCACTGGATATTTTTTCCTGCTTTGTCGAAGATGATTTGACCATAGATTTGTGGGTCCATATCTGGACTCTCTACTCTGTTCCATTGGTCTATTTCTCTGTTTTTGTGCTGTCTTGGTAATCAGTACCATGCTGTCTTGGTAATCAGAGCTTTGTAATAAAGCCTGAAGTCAGGTAACGAGATACCCCCAGTTTTGTTTTTCTTCTTCAGCAATTCCTTGGCGGTTCAGGGTCTTTTTTGGTTCCATATAAATTTTAGTATTGTTTGTTCCAATGCTTTGAAGAGTGTTGGTGGAATTTTGATCAGAATGGCACTGAAAGTATAGATTGCTCTGGGCAATATAGACATTTTGACAATGTTTATTCTTCTGATCCATGAGCATGGAATGCTCTTCCATCTTTTTGTGTCTTCTTCAATTTCTTTCATGAGAGTTCTGTAGTTCCTTGAGTACAGATCCTTGACTTCTTTGGTTAGGTTTATTCCTAAGTATCTTATGGCTTTTGGTGCTATAGTAAACGGAATCAATTCTCTGATTTCTCTTTCTATTATTTCATGGTTAGTGTATAAGAATGCAACTGATTTCTGTGCATTGATTTAGTATCCTGTCATGTTACCAAATTGTTGTATGAGTTCTAGTAGTTTGGCAGTAGAGTCTTTTGGGTTTTCCACATAGAGTATCATGTCATCTGCAAAGAGAGAGAGTTTGACTTCTTCTTTGCCAAGCTGGATACATTTATTTCTTTCTGTTGTCTGATTACTGTTGCTAGGACTTCTAAGACTATGTTGAAAAGTAGTGGTGAGAGTGGGCATCCTTGTCTTGTTTCTGATCTCAGAGGGAAGGCTGTCAGTTTTCCCCCGTTGAGAATGATATTCACTGTGGGTTTTTCGTAGATAGATGGGGAGGCGTAGATAGATGTGAGGCTGAGGAATGTTCCCTCTATCCCTATATTTGAAGAGTTTTGATCAGGAACGAATGTTGTATTTTGTCAAATGCCTTTTCTGCATCAATTGAGAGAACCATGTGGTTCTTCTCTCTTCTCTTATTGATTTGTTCTATCACGTTGATTGTTTTGCAAGTGTTGAACCACCCTTGCATCCCTGGGATAAAACCCACTTGGTCATGGTGAATAATCTTTTTAATGTATTGTTGGATCCTGTTAGCAAGGATCTTGTTGAGAATCTTGGAATCCATATTCATCAGAGATATTGGTCTGAAGTTCTCCTTTTTGATGGGGTCTTTGTCTGGTTTGAGGATTAGAGTAATGCTGGCTTCATAGAAAGAGTCTGGAAGTTTTCCATCCATTTCTATTTTTTGAAAGAGCTTCAGGAGAATAGGTATTATTTCTTCTTTGAATGTTTGGTAGAATTCCCCAGGGAATCCGTCTGGTCCTGGACTCTTGTTTTAGGGGAGGTTTTTGATCACTGCTTCAATCTCATTTCTAGAATAGGTCTATTCAAATTGTCAATGTCTTCCTCTTTCAGTCTTGGAAGTTTATAGGTTTCTAGTAATGTATCCACACCTTCTAGGTTGTTAAACTAATTGGCATATAATTGTTGATACTAATTTCTGATGATTTTTTCTAATCCCTTGGTGTTAGTCATGATCTCTCCCCTTTCATTCATAATTTTATTAATTTGGGTCTTCTCCCTTTTCTTTTGGTTTACTTTGGCCAATGGTTTATTGATCTTATTGATTCTTTCAAAGAACCAGCTTCTAGTTTCATTGATGTGTTCTACTGTATCTCTAGTTTCTGATTCATTCATATCTGCTCTAATCCTAATTATTTCCCGTCTTGTGTGGGGGGTTGGTTTAATTTATTCTTGATTTTCCAGTTCTTTAAGGTGTAAATAGTGTTTGTGTATTTGGGGTTTTTCAATTTTTTTGATTGAGGCTTGGATGGCTATGAATTTCCCCTTAGGACTGTCTTTGCTGTATCCCAGAGGTTTTGGATCGATGTATCTTCATTCTCATTGGTTTCCATGAAGGGTTTCAGTTCTTCTTTGATTTCCTGGTTGATCCACAGATTCTTGAGCAGGATCATCTTTAGTTTCCAAGTGTTTGATTTTCTTCTGAGCTTTTTGTTGTGGTTGAGTTCCAGTTTCACAGCATTGTGGTCAGAGAATATGCAGGGAATAATTTCAATCTTCTGGTATGGGTTGAGCCCTGATTTGTGACCTAGTATGTGGTCTATTCTGGAGAAAGTTCCATGTGCACTCGAGAAGAATGAGTATTCTGCTGTTTTAGGATGAAATGTTCTGAATATATCTATGAGATCCATCTGGTCCAATGTGTCATTCAAGGCTCTTGTTTCTTTGTTGATTTTCTGTTTAGATGATCTGTCCATTGCTGAAAGTAGTGTGTTAAGATCTCCTATGATTAGTGTATTGGCATCAATATGATTCTTTATTTTGCTTAGCAGTTGGCTTATGTAGTTGGCTGCTCCCATGTTAGGGGCATAAATATTTACAATTGTTAGATCTTCTTGATGTATAGACCCTTTAAGGATGATGTAGTGTCCTTCTGTGTCTCTGACTACAGTCTTTAGACTAAAATACAATTTGTCTGGTATGAGAATCGCTACCCCGGCTTTCTTTTGGGGCCCATTAGCATGAAAGATGGTCCTCCATCCCCTCACTTTCAATCTGGAAGTGTCTTTCGATTCAAGATGAGTCTCTTGTAGACAGCATATGGATGGGTCCTGTCGTTTTATCCAGTCTGCAACCCTGTGTCTTTTTATTGGAGCGTTTAGGCCGTTCACATTGAGGGTGATTATTGATAGATATGTTTGTATTGACATCATGTTGCCTGTGGAGTTCATGTTTCTATAACTTATCTCTGTAAATTTCTGTTCTGTGTCACTCTTGGGTTTGTTTCTCCTCTGAAGAACCCCTCTTAGTATTTCTTGTAGTGCTGGCTTGGTGGTTGCATAATCTTTTAGACCTTGGCGGTCCTGGAAGCTCTTTATTTCTCCTTCCATTCTGAAAGTCAACCTTGCTGGATACATTATCCTTGGTTGCTATTTTTGTCATGTGAT